>OZ024760.1:30984670-31027170 GCA_964016885.1 Eledone cirrhosa
TGTAAAGAAAATAAACCGAATACTTTGATGGCTGGATAATCTTTAAGATTTTCCTCGATGAAACAGGAAAAATGCAGGTTTTCACCTAATGCGGGCCCTAGGGGGTGCCTTGAAATTTCGGGAAAATCGGCTAGACGTAACGCCTCAAAAAAGCCCTAAAAGGCTGAAAAAAATGAAGTTTTTCACCTACTGCGGGCTCTAGGCCATAAAAAAAGTTGGAATTTCTTTTCTCACAGTATGAAGAGACTGACTAATACATAGTTACAATTTCAAGGAAATCGGTCTGACGTAACGCCTAAAAGAAAACCCTAAAAAGCTGAAAAAACGCAGACCCTAGGGGATCAAAAAGTTGAATTTGATGTGCATAACACCGCCTGAAACATAAATAATACACATGTAAAGTTTGAAAAAAGACGGTTAGGTACTTCTCGAGTTTTAGGGATTCGAACTCACACACACAGACACACAGACAAATATCCTCAGTTTTATATATATAGAGACTAGCAGAAAACCATCCGCGGGGCAGTTTTCTGCTAGTCTATATATCTAAAACAGAGAATGTCTGTCTGTCTGTCAGCTCACTAAAACTTGAGAACCATCCAACCGATTGTTTTCAAATTGTAGACATGTAATACTTATGGTCCTGTGAGTGTTTTGAGCAAAAATTATTTCAAATGTTCAATGATACATAGATATAACGTTGCGCCCTTATAATATCTGTCTGTATGTCTGCCTGTCTGCATTACGTCATTATGACGCGCTCAGCGCGATTCCCTCGGCCTCAGTGACCAAAGTCAGTGGAGAGGGGAAGGTAATGTTTCTGTAGCACGTGTTTTAGCGTCTATTCACTCTCTCTCTCTCCCTCCCGCTATCCCCCTCTCGTAGTCTGTCTCTTTCTTTCACTCTCACTCTCTCTCTACGCACGTGTTTCCACTGTCGGACAGACAGACAGAGAAATTGCTGGTTATATATATAAGTAGATGTGAGTGTGTGTGTGTCTGTATATATATATGTGTCTATATATAGAGACACACATATATATATATATTATAAAATAACAGGAGGCTGGACTTGTGTATAAATCCTTTAAAGGTTTATTATACTAGGATCAATTCAACAAACCTAAATAAATATATATGAGCAAATGGGGTCCCACGTCGTAGCAACATAACTAAGACAATATATTTCAATGTAATTCTGGACTCAGAGTCCAGAATTAGCCGTCGAAACGGCTTGAGCTCTGCCGTCGGGGTCATACTTGTTCCTATCTGGATTCTGAATCCAGAATTACATTGCAATATATTGTCTTAGTTATGTTGCTACGACGTGGGACCCCATTTGCTCACCATGGGGAGGACGAGAGAGATGGAGGCGATGACAGTGGGGGGTTGGGCTAGTGTAGTAATGGGAGTTAATCCTAGTTGGTTGTTTAAGTAAGTGTTTCAACTTGAATCATACAATTAGAGAAGCAGTTATAATAATTGTTTCTACTTTTTGGCACAAGGCCAGCAATTATTCCAGGGTATTACTGGTACTTTATTTTATCGACCCGTAAGGATGAAAGGCAAAGTTAACCACGGCGGGATTTGAACTGACTGTAAAGGGACGTAACTATGCTAGAAAGCATGGCGTCCGACCCTCTACCGATACTGCCAATCCATCGCCCTGGCGTCGTATTAATAATGGTTTCTAATATAGGCACAAGGCCAGCAATTTTGGGGGAGGGGAAAGTCGATTAAATCGACTCCAGTGCGTTACTGGTACTTTATTTTATCGACCCCGTAAGGATGAAAGGCAAAGTTAACCTCAGCGGGGTTTGAACTCAATGACTAACATATTACCTCGATTCAAACGACTATCATCATCATCATGACATTCCTCTATATCTGTTGCCTCCCTAATTTTGCTACGACGAGGGATTCTCTTTCCACTCACTTCCGGCGTTCTTGTAGCAACGTGACTGACATAGGGAACGCCGTGGTGTGTGTGTGTACATTTTAAATAGTTACAGGTGGTCATATATATATTTATGTGTGTATATATATATATATATGAACAAGTATGACCCCGAGGGCAGAGCTCAAGCCGTTTCGACGGTAGAGGGTTGGACGCCATGCTTTACAGCAAAGAGTTACGGCCCTTTATGATCTGAGTTCAAATCCCGCTGAGGTTAACTTTGCCTTTCATCCTTAAGGGGTCGATAAAATAAAGTACCAGTAATACCCTGGAATAATTGCTGATCTTGTGCCAAAAAGTAGAAACAATTATTAATACGATGCCAGGGCGATGGATTGGCAGTATCCGTAGAGGGTCGGACGCCATGCTTTGCAGCAAAGAGTTACGGCCCTTGCCATTCTGAGTTCAAATCCCGCCGAGGTTAACTTTGCCTTTCATCCTTACGGGGTCGATAAAATAAAGTACCAGTAATACCCTGGAATAATTGCTGGCCTTGTGCCAAAAAGTAGAAACAATTATTATAACTGCTTCTCTAATTGTATGATTCAAGTTGAAACACTTACTTAAACAACCAACTAGGATTAACTCCCATTACTACACTAGCCCAACCCCCACTGTCATCGCCTCCATCTCTCTCGTCCTCCCCATGGTGAGCAAATGGGGTCCCACGTCGTAGCAACATAACTAAGACAATATATTGCAATGTAACGTACGTCTTGTCTATCTGAGAGTAAAGTTTGGAGAGTTCCACAGAGTTCTGTAAATAAAACACACGTGCTAGTATGTAACTTCAGTATCTACCACTTCCGGTCAAAGGAAGGCGTGACGTCATAATTAACATATTCTCAAGAGAAGTTTAAACATTTATTTTGTATTAAAAAAAAATATTATTGACTATGGACGCCATGCTTTCTAGCATAGTTACGTCCCTTTACATTCTGAGTTCAAATCCTGCCGGGTTAACTTTGCCTTTCATCCTTACGGGGTCGATAAAATAAAGTACCAGTAATGTACTGGGTATTTGCTGGCCTTGTGCCTAAAGTAGAAACAATTATTGACTAAATATAATTCTAAAAACAAATAATAGTTTATGATTTAGGAACAAGGCGAAAACACACTCATATACATATATCTATATACACACATATATATGCACACACACACATATATATACACACATATATATACACATATATATATACACACATATATACACACATATATATACACATATATACACACATATATATACACATATATACACATATATATATACACATACACACATATATATGTATACACATATATATATATATATATACACATATATATATATATACACATATATATATATATACACATATATATATATATATATATATATATATATATATATATATATATATATATATATATATATATATAATATACATACATATATATTTAGTCTTCAAAATTATTATTACTATATATATATAAACATACATACAATGTGACTCATACACACAATACAATATATTTCCTATCTCAGTAATCTTACTATAGTAAGAACCTCCCCTTCCAATCACAGGGTCCTGGGTTCAAACCCTACATTAGTCCCTGTAAATAGTTATTTCACCAAAGTTACATAAGGTCCTGGGTTCAAATCCTACATTAGTCCCTGTAAATAATTATTTCACCAAAGTTACACAAGGTCCAGACTTCTAACCCTATATTTGTCCCCATAAAAGTTATTTCAACAAAGTTACTCATACATTTAATCGTGTATGTCATTTGAACATATAAGCTGAACATTTATGTAGTTATATCCTAGAAATATATTATTCAAATATTTTTATCTTTAATACTTCCCATGTATCAATAACCATCATATACTATGGGGATTCTCTTATGTAAAATACGAATTCAAAATAAAACTTCCCCAGTTTATATAAGTTTTCTAGTAATTCTGGTGGTATATATGACACTAATCTTGGACTCCAAAAAATTAAATATATTCAACGCTAATGCCGTTATTGTTGAGAATTAGCAGAATCGGTAGAACGTCGGACAACATGCTTTGTGGCATAGAGTTACGGCTCTTTACAGCCTGAGTTCAAATCCAGCCAAGGTTAACTTTGCCTTTCATCCTTACGGGCTCGATAAAATAAAGTACCCGTAATATACTAGTAAAGATTTAATCACTTTCCCATTCCCCCAAAATTGTTGACCTTATACCTAAATCGGAAACGATTATTTAAGGCACTGGTCCACCATTTCTATTAAAATATAGTTATATTGTATAATTCTATTTTGTCTTCTCGTTAATAAAGAGAGTTGGGCACTCCGGACACCCTGGGAACACTGGAGAGTGAGGTGGTGGTGGTGGTGTCAAACAAGAATTCCATTAATATTTTGGTGGTTGACGAGGGAGACATGTTCTTCGTCAGTACAACAATCGCTGTCCTACATTCATTCTTCTAGTCCACATATTTGTTACTACTAAGCGGGTGTCACTGGATATTTTCTGTGAGCAAGGCCTTCGCCAATTTATCTGCAGTGGGGGAGGGGTAAGACGTGGACCACCGCTCAGAGCTGAGGTGTAGAGTCCCCACCCACCCCCTCTCTAGATAATTATAATACTAGAGGAAAGGATTTAAGCTGCCAAGAAAATTTTTAAATACAATATATATATATTTCAGAAGATCCCGTTAAGGGTGAAAGCAGCGATTCTTTGCTTAAACTTTAATCTGTTATTTTAATAAATATTTTCTCTAGGGTTCTTATATATTTGATATATATTTATCCTTATCGAGCCCTCTTTGGATTTTAGTCTTCACATTTATTATTATTACTATATATATATATATATATATATATATATATATATATATATATATATGCATGTGTGTATATATACATACATACTACTGTGCGTCTGTATACATATATGTATGTACGTGTACATACTTATATTTAAGTAACAGCCGTACTAAGAGTGGGAAATGAAATTTCGTTTCATTTTTTCCGTTTATATATATATATATATATAGAGAGAGAGAGAGAGAGAGGGGGGAGACATTTGTGTGTGTGTCTGTGTATATATATGTATATGTATATATATATTCACATAATGGGTGAATCTTCCCCGCCCCCGCCCCCCCAAATAAGTATCTGGAGGCTAACCAGAGTTATAAAAAAGGTATTCAATATGTTAGTAAAATAAAATACAAACATCTTTATATCTTTATATTAAATATAAAAAATAGCTCATACAAGACTAGAACCGTTTCTGAAATGAAACTTTCAACAGGGATTATTATTAATGGAATATTTTCCTAATTTCCAAAGGAATGTTTTGAACTTACCGAAAGTTTAACTTGGTAATTCGGCTTCCTTTTTTCTCACAAGAATTTTATATTTTATATATATTTCTGCTTCTTTAAAGATAAGTTTCAGATTTTCGATTAAAAAAAAATTTTTTTTTAAATTTTATAAATTATTGACGAAATACAATTATAAATATTAAAAAAAAAAAAATTTATAATAATAATAATAATCTTGTCCACAAATAAAACTGAGTTAAAAGGAAAGAATATAAATATAGGTCTTGTATTTACGTAATTTGAACGTAAAATGACAAACGTTTGTATTTAAATTTATTTTATTATATAATAGTTTGTTTATTTATTTTATGAATATTTTTGGGTTTTTCTTTTTAAAGCGTTGCTAACGGCAACAGCTACACACATACATACATATATACATATATACATATATACATACGTGTATGTGTGTGTATTGAGATAGATAGAAATAGAGAGAGGCAGAGATAGAGAGATAGACTATATATATGAGAGTGAGCAAGAGAGAGAGAGCGAGAGACAGATAGACAGACAGAGACAGAAAGAGAGAGAGAGAAAAAAGTGAGTGAGAGAAAGAGAGAAAAAAAAGAGAGAGAGAAAGAGAGAGAGATGCGGGGAAGAATGCAAGGGAGATAATTAATGGTTCGCAAGAGATGGAACGCTGTCTTTTAACGGTCGAAGCTGTAAGACAGAGAGACGGATAAAAAATAAACCTTTATATTTATATTTATTTGTTTGATTGATAATCACTTGTAAAGAAGGGAGGGTGGGGTACCCCAGTCAAGGTACTGTCTGTGGGAACCAGCTGAGTGATGGTCTCCAGTCACTTCACTCTATTTTCAAAGGAACATTAGATAACGCTATGTCCAGTATTGAAGTAGCGTCTCTTTAAACCGTTTCATTCTACTTTCAAAGAAATATTACTTCCAAACTGTACGATCAGTTTTGAAGTAATGTTTTCTTACCCCCCCCCCCCCCCCCCCCCCATTCCTCTGTGACCCTAGAGCTCTTGCATTTCCCTTCCTTTTCCGTTATTAATTATTTCTAATGTTATTTATGTATATATATATATATATATATATATATATATATATATATATATATATATATATATATATGTATATATATATATAAGTATGTACACGTACATACATATATGTATACCGACGTACAGTAGTATGTATATATATATATATATATACATACATGCACACATATATATATGCACGAATGGATTCACCGAACATTTATTATAATGCTCGGTGTGTTTGTAAACAAACATCCCGTATTAAGCCGTAGTGCCTAGCAACCACCGTTGCTCGTTTGTTCAACACTGACAAAGGAACGCTGTACTAGTTTCAAGCTTGTTAGCTATCGTCAGCAACGTATACCTTCCTGCCAGATTGTTGAACGTATATAGTTACCTTATGCATATTAACGGCTGAGTAGCCCAATTTGCATATCGAGTGGGTTAATCGGCCGGGTGCACCGAAAACGATAAACGGAAAAAATGAAACGATATTTCATTTCCCACTCTTAGTACGGCTGTTACTTAAATATAAGTATGTACACGTACATATATGTATACCGACGTACAGTAGTATGTATATATATATATACATACATGCACATATATATATATGCACGTATGGATTCACCGAACATTTATTATAATGCTCGGTGTGTTTGTAAACAAACATCCCGTATTAAGCCGTAGTGTCTAGCAACCACCGTTGCTCGTTTGTTCAACACTGACAAAGGAACGCTGTACTAGTTTCAAGCTTGTTAGCTATCGTCAGCAACGTATACCTTCCTGCCAGATTGTTGAACGTATATACTTACCTTATGCATATTAACGGCTGAGTAGCCCAATTTGCATATCGAGTGGGTTAATCGGCCGGGTGCACCGAAAACGATAAACGGAAAAAATGAAACGATATTTCATTTCCCACTCTTAGTACGGCTGTAACTTAAATATAAGTATGTACACGTACATACATATATGTATACCGACGTACAGTAGTATGTATATATATATATACATACATGCACACATATATATATGCACGTATGGATTATAATAAATGCATTATAATAAATGTTCGGTGAATCCATACGTGCACATATATGTGTGCATGTATGTATATATATATATACATACTACTGTACGTCGGTATACATATATGTTTGTACGTGTACATACTTATATTTAAGTAACAGCCGTACTAAGAGTGGGAAATGAAATATCGTTTCATTTTTTCCGTTTATATATATATATATATATATATATATATATATATATATATATATATATATATATTGTTATATATATATATATATATATATATATATATATATATATATATATATATATATATATATATATATATTGTTATACTTGGGCAGGGTCATATTTGTGTAATATTGCCAGGATTAATAACAGAACACACTCACTGTTTGGTTGGTTTTCGCTTCTCGCTTCTGTGTCTTTTATATCGGCAATCTAACTTACTCGGTCCTCAATGTTGCCATTTACTGACCGGCGGTCAAAAATAATACAGATACAATATAGACACAAACACATATATATAGTTTATCATAAATCTTTCGTTGCACATCTGCAACATCGTCAGTGGTGCTATATTTTCCTCCTGTTGTATTGTATGTCTACGAAAGATTTATGATAAACTATATATATGTGTTTGTGTCTATATTGTATCTGTATTATTTTTGACCGCCGGTCAGTCAATGGCAACATTGAGGACCGAGTAAGTTAGATTGCCGATATAAAAGACACAGAAGCGAGAAGCGAAAACCAACCAAACAGTGAGTGTGTTCTGTTATTAATTCTGGCAATATTACACAAATATGACCCTCCCCAAGTATAACAATATTTGTTTCGACACACGATTTCATATAAAAGACCTCGCAAAATTAATTCATCGCCGCTATATATATATATATATATATATATATATATATATATATATATATATATATATTAAATTAACAGATTAAAGTTTAAGCAAAGAATCGCTACTTTCACCCTTAAAGGTATATATATATATATTATTTAATAATTTAATTTAATTTAGTGTATAATCAAGAAAAAATATAAGAAAAGATAAAGAAAATAATTGCATGTGAAAGAATACAAAAAAAAGAAATATTAAGATTTTCCGAATTGTGTGTCAGCAATAATTAACAGTGTAAGGGAAATAACTCTATTTCGTTGTTTTTAAAACTTGTTCTCCCCCAAAACAGAAGTATTGATATTCGGAATATTCCAGAAATAATCCGGTTGGAGGTACCACACAAGTGGGATTTATTTAGACAGCTGTCTACTACAACAGCCAGGTACCACATAGATGGGAAGTATTTTGACAGCTGTCTACTACAACAGCCAGGTACCTCACAGGTGGGAAGTATTTTGACAGCTGTCTACTACAACAGCCAGGTACCACATGGGTGGGAAGTATTTTGACAGCTTCCTACTACAACAGCCAGGTACCACATGGTTGGGAAGTATTTTAACAGCTGTCTACTACAACATCCAGGTACCACATGGGTAGGAAGTATTTTGACAGCTGTCTACTACAACAGCCAGGTACCTCACAGGTGGGAAGTATTTTGACAGCTGTCTAATACAACAGCCAGGTACCACATCCGCGGGAAGTATTTTGACAAATGTCTAATACAACAGCCAGGTACCACATGGGTGGGAAGTATTTTGACAGCTGTCTACTACAACAGAGAGGTACCTCACAGGTGGGAAGTATTTTGACAGCTGTCTACTACAACAGCCAGGTACCACATAGATGGGAAGTATTTTGACAGCTGTCTACTACAACAGCCAGGCACCACATGGTTGGGAAGTATTTTAACAGCTGTCTACTACAACATCCAGGTACCACATGGGTGGGAAGTATTATGACAGCTGTCTACTACAACAGCCAGGTACCTCACAGGTTGGAAGTATTTTGACAGCTGTCTACTACAACAGCCAGGTACCACATGGTTGGGAAGTATTTTGACAGCTGTCTACCACAACAGCCAGGTACCACATGGGTGGTAAATATTTTGACAGCTGTCTAATACAACAGCCAGGTACAACATGGGTGGGAAGTATTTTGACAGCTGTCTACTACAACAGAGAGGTACCACACAGGTGGGAAGTATTTTGACAGATTCCTACTTCAACAGCAAGGTACCACATGGTTGGGAAGTATTTTGACAGCTGTCTACTACAACAGAGAGGTATCACATGGGTAGGAAGTATTTTGACAGCTGTCTACTACAACAGCCAGGTACCACATGGATGGGAAGTATTTTGACAGTTGTCTACTACAACAGAGAGGTACCACACAGGTGGGAAGTATTTTGACGGCTGTCTACTACAACATCCAGGTACCACATGGGTGGGAAGTATTTTGACAGCTGTCTACTACAACAGCCAGGTACCTCATAGGTTGGAAGTATTTTGACAGCTGTCTACTACAACAGCCAGGTACCACATGGGTGGTAAGTATTTTGACAGCTGTCTACAACAGCCGGGAACCACATGGGTGGGAAGTATTTTGACAGCTTCCTACTACAACAGCCAGGTACCACATGGGTGGGAAGTATTTTGACAGCTGTCTACTACAACAGAGAGCTACCACATGGGTGGGAAGTATTTTGACAGCTTCCTAATACAACAGCCAGGTACCACATGGATGGAAAGTATTTTGACAGCTGTCTACTGCAACAGCCAGTTACCACATGGGTGGGAAGTATTTTGACAGCTGTCTAATACAACAGCCAGGTACCACACAGGTGGGAAGTATTTTGACAGCTGCCTACTACAACAGCCAGGTACCACATGGCTGGGAAGTATTTTTACAGCTGTCTACTACAACATCCAGGTACCACATAGGTGGGAAGTATTTTGACAGTTGTCTACTACAACATCCAGGTACCACATGGGTGGGAAGCATTTTGAGAGCTTCCTACTACAACAGCCAGGTACCTCACAGGTGGTAAGTATTTTGACAGCTGTCTTCTACAACAGCCAGGTACCACATGGGTGGGAAATATTTAGACAGCTGTCTAATACAACAGCCAGGTACCACATGGGTGGGAAGTATTTTGACAGCTGTCTACTACAACAGAGAGGTACTTCACAGGTGGGAAGTATTTTAACAGTTTCCTACTACATCAGCCAGGTACCACATGGTTGGGAAGTATTTTGACATCTGTCTACTACAACAGCCAGGTACCACATGGTTGGGAAGTATTTTGACAGCTGTCTACTACAACAACCAGGTACCACACAGGTGGGAAGTATTTTGACAGCTGTCTACTACAACAGCCAGGTACCTCACAGGTGGGAAGTATTTTGACAGCTGTCTACTACAACAGCCAGGTACCACATGGGTGGGAAGTATTTTGACAGCTGTCTACTACAACAGAGAGGTACCTCACAGGTGGGAAGTATTTTGACAGCTTCCTACTACAACAGCCAGGTACCACATGGTTGGGAAGTATTTTGACAGCTGTCTACTACAACAGAGGTACCACATGGGTGGGAAGTATTTTGACAGCTGTCTACTACAACAGCCAGGTACCTCACAGGTTGGAAGTATTTTGACAGCTGTCTACTACAACATCCAGGTACCACATAGGTGGGAAGTATTTTGACAGCTATCTACTACAACAGCCAGGTACCACATGGGTGGGAAGTATTTTGACAGCTGTCTACTACAACAGAGAGGTACCTCACAGGTAGGAAGTATTTTGACAGCTGTCTACTAGAACAGCCAGGTACCACATGGCTGGGAAGTATTTTGACAGCTGTCTACTACAACAGAGAGGTACCACATGGGTGGGAAGTATTTTGACAGCTTCCTAATGCAACAGCCAGGTACCACATGGCTGGAAAGTATTTTGACAGCTGTCTACTACAACAGCCGGGTACCTCACAGGTGGGAAGTATTTTGACAGCTATCTACTACAACAGCCACGTACCACATGGGTGGGAAGTATTTTGACAGCTGTCTACTACAACAGACAGGTTCCTCACAGGTGGGAAGTATTTTGACAGCTTCCTACTACAACAGCCAGGTACCACATGGTTGGGAGTATTTTAACAGCTGTCTACTACAACATCCAGGTACCACATGGGAGGGAAGTATTTTGACAGCTGTCTACTACAACAGCCAGGTACCTCACAGGTGGGAAGTATTTTGAAAGCTGTCTACTACAACAGCCAGGTACCACATGGGTGGGAAGTATTTTGATAGATGTCTAATACAACAGCCAGGTATCACATGGGTGGGAAGTATTTTGACAGCTGTCTACTACAACAGAGAGGTACCTCACAGGTGGGAAGTATTTTGACAGCTTCCTACTACAACAGCCAGGTACCACAAGGCTGGGAAGTATTTTTACAGCTGTCTACTACAACATCCAGGTACCCCATAGGTGGGAAGTATTTTGACAGCTGTCTACTACAACAGCCAGGTACCACAAAGGTGGGAATTATTTTGACAGTTGTCTACTACAACAGCCACGTACCACATAGGTGGGAAGTATTTTCACAGCTGTCTACTACAACAGCCAGGTACCTCACAGGTTGGAAGTATTTTGACAGCTGTCTACTAGAACAGCCAGGTACCACATGGCTGGGAAGTATTTTGACAGCTGTCTACTACAACAGAGAGGTACCACATGGGTGAGAAGTATTTTGACAGCTGTCTACTACAACAGCCAGGTACAACATAGGTTGGAAGTATTTTGACAGCTGTCTACTACAACATCCAGGTACCACATAGGTGGGAAGTATTTTGACAGCTATCTACTACAACAGCCAGGTACCACATGCGTGGGAAGTATTTTGACAGCTGTCTACTACAACAGAGAGGTACCTCACAGGTAGGAAGTATTTTGACAGCTGTCTACTAGAACAGCCAGGTACCACATGGCTGGGAAGTATTTTGACAGCTGTCTACTACAACAGAGAGGTACCACATGGGTGGGAAGTATTTTGACAGCTTCCTAATGCAACAGCCAGGTACCACATGGCTGGAAAGTATTTTGACAGCTGTCTACTACAACAGCCGGGTACCTCACAGGTGGGAAGTATTTTGACAGCTATCTACTACAACAGCCACGTACCACATGGGTGGGAAGTATTTTAACAGCTGTCTACTACAACATCCAGGTACCACATGGGTAGGAAGTATTTTAACAGCTGTCTACTACAACAGCCAGGCACCACATGGTTGGGAAGTATTTTAACAGCTGTCTACTACAACATCCAGGTACCACATGGGTGGGAAGTATTATGACAGCTTCCTACTACAACAGCCAGGTACCACATGGTTGGGAAGTATTTTAACAGCTGTCTACTACAACATCCAGGTACCACATGGGTAGGAAGTATTTTGACAGCTGTCTACTACAACAGCCAGGTACCTCACAGGTGGGAAGTATTTTGACAGCTGTCTAATACAACAGCCAGGTACCACATCCGTGGGAAGTATTTTGACAAATGTCTAATACAACAGCCAGGTACCACATGGGTGGGAAGTATTTTGACAGCTGTCTACTACAACAGAGAGGTACCTCACAGGTGGGAAGTATTTTGACAGCTGTCTACTACAACAGCCAGGTACCACATAGATGGGAAGTATTTTGACAGCTGTCTACTACAACAGCCAGGCACCACATGGTTGGGAAGTATTTTAACAGCTGTCTACTACAACATCCAGGTACCACATGGGTGGGAAGTATTATGACAGCTGTCTACTACAACAGCCAGGTACCTCACAGGTTGGAAGTATTTTGACAGCTGTCTACTACAACAGCCAGGTAACACATGGGTCGGAAGTATTTTGAGAGATGTCTAATACAACAGCCAGGTACCTCACAGGTGGGAAGTATTTTGATAGCTTCCTACTACAACAGCCAGGTACCACATGGTTGGGAAGTATTTTGACAGCTGTCTACCACAACAGCCAGGTACCACATGGGTGGTAAATATTTTGACAGCTGTCTAATACAACAGCCAGGTACAACATGGGTGGGAAGTATTTTGACAGCTGTCTACTAAAACAGAGAGGTACCACACAGGTGGGAAGTATTTTGACAGATTCCTACTTCAACAGCAAGGTACCACATGGTTGGGAAGTATTTTGACAGCTGTCTACTACAACAGAGAGGTATCACATGGGTAGGAAGTATTTTGACAGCTGTCTACTACAACAGCCAGGTACCACATGGATGGGAAGTATTTTGACAGTTGTCTACTACAACAGAGAGGTACCACACAGGTGGGAAGTATTTTGACGGCTGTCTACTACAACATCCAGGTACCACATGGGTGGGAAGTATTTTGACAGCTGTCTACTACAACAGCCGGGTACCTCACAGGTGGGAAGTATTTTGACAGCTATCTACTACAACAGCCACGTACCACATGGGTGGGAAGTATTTTAACAGCTGTCTACTACAACATCCAGGTACCACATGGGTAGGAAGTATTTTAACAGCTGTCTACTACAACAGCCAGGCACCACATGGTTGGGAAGTATTTTAACAGCTGTCTACTACAACATCCAGGTACCACATGGGTGGGAAGTATTATGACAGCTTCCTACTACAACAGCCAGGTACCACATGGTTGGGAAGTATTTTAACAGCTGTCTACTACAACATCCAGGTACCACATGGGTAGGAAGTATTTTGACAGCTGTCTACTACAACAGCCAGGTACCTCACAGGTGGGAAGTATTTTGACAGCTGTCTAATACAACAGCCAGGTACCACATCCGTGGGAAGTATTTTGACAAATGTCTAATACAACAGCCAGGTACCACATGGGTGGGAAGTATTTTGACAGCTGTCTACTACAACAGAGAGGTACCTCACAGGTGGGAAGTATTTTGACAGCTGTCTACTACAACAGCCAGGTACCACATAGATGGGAAGTATTTTGACAGCTGTCTACTACAACAGCCAGGCACCACATGGTTGGGAAGTATTTTAACAGCTGTCTACTACAACATCCAGGTACCACATGGGTGGGAAGTATTATGACAGCTGTCTACTACAACAGCCAGGTACCTCACAGGTTGGAAGTATTTTGACAGCTGTCTACTACAACAGCCAGGTAACACATGGGTCGGAAGTATTTTGAGAGATGTCTAATACAACAGCCAGGTACCTCACAGGTGGGAAGTATTTTGATAGCTTCCTACTACAACAGCCCGGTACCACATGGTTGGGAAGTATTTTGACAGCTGTCTACCACAACAGCCAGGTACCACATGGGTGGTAAATATTTTGACAGCTGTCTAATACAACAGCCAGGTACAACATGGGTGGGAAGTATTTTGACAGCTGTCTACTACAACAGAGAGGTACCACACAGGTGGGAAGTATTTTGACAGATTCCTACTTCAACAGCAAGGTACCACATGGTTGGGAAGTATTTTGACAGCTGTCTACTACAACAGAGAGGTATCACATGGGTAGGAAGTATTTTGACAGCTGTCTACTACAACAGCCAGGTACCACATGGATGGGAAGTATTTTGACAGTTGTCTACTACAACAGCCAGGTACCTCACAGGTTGGAAGTATTTTGACAGCTGTCTACTACAACAGCCAGGTACCACATGGGTGGTAAGTATTTTGACAGCTGTCTACAACAGCCGGGAACCACATGGGTGGGAAGTATTTTGACAGCTTCCTACTACAACAGCCAGGTACCACATGGGTGGGAAGTATTTTGACAGCTGTCTACTACAACAGAGAGCTACCACATGGGTGGGAAGTATTTTGACAGCTTCCTAATACAACAGCCAGGTACCACATGGACGGAAAGTATTTTGACAGCTGTCTACTGCAACAGCCAGTTACCACATGGGTGGGAAGTATTTTGACAGCTGTCTAATACAACAGCCAGGTACCACACAGGTGGGAAGTATTTTGACAGCTGCCTACTACAACAGCCAGGTACCACATGGCTGGGAAGTATTTTTACAGCTGTCTACTACAACATCCAGGTACCACATAGGTGGGAAGTATTTTGACAGTTGTCTACTACAACATCCTGGTACCACATGGGTGGGAAGCATTTTGAGAGCTTCCTACTACAACAGCCAGGTACCTCACAGGTGGTAAGTATTTTGACAGCTGTCTTCTACAACAGCCAGGTACCACATGGGTGGGAAATATTTAGACAGCTGTCTAATACAACAGCCAGGTACCACATGGGTGGGAAGTATTTTGACAGCTGTCTACTACAACAGAGAGGTACTTCACAGGTGGGAAGTATTTTAACAGTTTCCTACTACATCAGCCAGGTACCACATGGTTGGGAAGTATTTTGACATCTGTCTACTACAACAGCCAGGTACCACATGGTTGGGAAGTATTTTGACAGCTGTCTACTACAACAACCAGGTACCACACAGGTGGGAAGTATTTTGACAGCTGTCTACTACAACAGCCAGGTACCTCACAGGTGGGAAGTATTTTGACAGCTGTCTACTACAACAGCCAGGTACCACATGGGTGGGAAGTATTTTGACAGCTGTCTACTACAACAGAGAGGTACCTCACAGGTGGGAAGTATTTTGACAGCTTCCTACTACAACAGCCAGGTACCACATGGTTGGGAAGTATTTTGACAGCTGTCTACTACAACAGAGGTACCACATGGGTGGGAAGTATTTTGACAGCTGTCTACTACAACAGCCAGGTACCTCACAGGTTGGAAGTATTTTGACAGCTGTCTACTACAACATCCAGGTACCACATAGGTGGGAAGTATTTTGACAGCTATCTACTACAACAGCCAGGTACCACATGGGTGGGAAGTATTTTGACAGCTTCCTAATGCAACAGCCAGGTACCACATGGCTGGAAAGTATTTTGACAGCTGTCTACTACAACAGCCGGGTACCTCACAGGTGGGAAGTATTTTGACAGCTATCTACTACAACAGCCACGTACCACATGGGTGGGAAGTATTTTGACAGCTGTCTACTACAACAGACAGGTTCCTCACAGTTGGGAAGTATTTTGACAGCTGTCTACTACAACAGCCAGGTACCACATGGTTGGGAGTATTTTAACAGCTGTCTACTACAACATCCAGGTACCACATGGGAGGGAAGTATTTTGACAGCTGTCTACTACAACAGCCAGGTACCTCACAGGTGGGAAGTATTTTGAAAGCTGTCTACTACAACAGCCAGGTACCACATGGGTGGGAAGTATTTTGATAGATGTCTAATACAACAGCCAGGTATCACATGGGTGGGAAGTATTTTGACAGCTGTCTACTACAACAGAGAGGTACCTCACAGGTGGGAAGTATTTTGACAGCTTCCTACTACAACAGCCAGGTACCACATAGCTGGGAAGTATTTTTACAGCTGTCTACTACAACATCCAGGTACCCCATAGGTGGGAAGTATTTTGACAGCTGTCTACTACAACAGCCAGGTACCACAAAGGTGGGAATTATTTTGACAGTTGTCTACTACAACAGCCACGTACCACATAGGTGGGAAGTATTTTCACAGCTGTCTACTACAACAGCCAGGTACCTCACAGGTTGGAAGTATTTTGACAGCTGTCTACTACAACAGCCAGGTACCACATGGATGGGAAGTATTTTGACAGCTGTCTACAACAGCCAGGAACCACATGGACGGGAAGTATTTTGACAGCTTCCTACTACAACAGCCAGGTACCACATGGGTGGGAAGTATTTTGACAGCTGTCTACTACAACAGAGAGATACCACATTGGTGGGAAGTATTTTGACAGCTTCCTAATACAACTGCCAGGTACCACATGGCTGGAAAGTATTTTGACAGCTGTCTACTACAACAGCCAGTTACCACATAGGTGGGATGTATTTTGACAGATGTCTAATACAACAGCCAGGTAACATATGGATGGGAAGTATTTTGACAGCTGTCTACTACAACAGCCAGGTACCACATGGCTGGGAAGTATTTTGACAGCTGTCTACTACAACATCCAGGTACCACATAGGTGGGAAGTATTTTGACAGTGGTCTACTACAACATCCAGGTACCACATGGGTGGGAAGTATTTTGACAGCTATCTGCTACAACAGCCAGGTACCACATGGGTGGGAAGTATTTTGACAGCTGTCTACTACAACAGAGAGGTACATCACAGGTAGGAAGTATTTTGACAGCTGTCTACTAGAACAGCCAGGTACCACATGGCTGGGAAGTATTTTGAAAGCTGTCTACTACAACAGAGAGGTACCACATGGGTGGGAAGTATTTTGACAGCTTCCTACTAAAACAGCCAGGTACCACATGGCTGGAAAGTATTTTGACAGCTGTCTACTACAACAGCCGGGTACCTCACAGGTGGGAAGTATTTTGACAGCTATCTACTACAACAGCCAGGTACCACATGGGTGGGAAGTATTTTGACAGCTGTCTACTAAAACAGACAGGTACCACATGGGAGGGAAGTATTTTGACAGCTGTCTACTACAACAGCCAGGTACCTCACAGGTGGGAAGTATTTTGAAAGCTGTCTACTACAACAGCCAGGTACCACATGGGTGGGAAGTATTTTGATAGATGTTTAATACAACAGCCAGGTATCACATGGGTGGGAAGTATTTTGACATCTGTCTACTACAACAGAGAGGTACCTCACAGGTGGGAAGTATTTTGACAGCTTCCTACTACAACAGACAGGTACCACATGGTTGGGAAGTATTTTGACAGCTGTCTACTACAACAGCCAGGTACCATATGGGTGGGAAGTATTTTGACAGATGTCTAATTCAACAGCCAGGTACCACATGGGTGGGAAGTATTTTGACAGCTTCCTACTACAACAGCCAGGTACCACATCGTGGGGAAGTATTTTGACATCTGTCTACTACAACAGAGGTACCACATGGGTGGGAAGTATTTTGACAGCTGTCTACTACAACAGCCAGGTACCTCACAGGTGGGAAGTATTTTGACAGCTTCCTACTACAACAGCCAGGTACCACATGGTTGGGAAGTATTTTGACAGCTGTCTACTACAACAGAGAGGTACCACATGGGTGGGAAGTATTTTGACAGCTGTCTACTACAACAGCCAGGTACCACATGGCTGGGAAGTATTTTTACAGCTGTCTACTACAACATCCAGGTACCACATAGGTGGGAAGTATTTTGACAGCTGTCTACTACAGCAGCCAGGTACCACATAGGTGGGAAGTATTTTGAAAGCTGTCTACTACAACATCCAGGTACCTCACAGGTGGGAATTATTTTGACAGTTGTCTACTACAACAGCCACGTACCACATGGGTGGGAAGTATTTTGACAGCTGTCTACTACAACAGAGAGGTACCTCACAGGTGGGAAGTATTTTGACAGCTTCCTACTAAAACAGCCAGGTACCACATGGTTGGGAAGTATTTTGACACCTGTCTACTACAACAGAGAGGTACCACATGGGTGGGAAGTATTTTGACAGCTGTCTACTACAGCAGCCAGGTACCTCACAGGTTGGAAGTATTTTGACAGCTGTCTACTACAACAGAGATGTACCACATTGGTGGGAAGTATTTTGACAGCTTCCTAATACAACAGCCAGGTACCACTTGGCTGGAAAGTATTTTGACAGCTGTCTACTACAACAGCCAGTTACCACATAGGTGGGATGTATTTTGACAGCTGTCTAATACAACAGCCAGGTACCATATGGATGGGAAGTATTTTGACAGCTGTCTACTACAACAGCCAGGTACCACGTGGCTGGTAAGTATTTTTACAGCTGTCTACTACAACATCCAGGTACCACATAGGTGGGAAGTATTTTGACAGCTGTCTACTACAACAGCCAGGTACAACATAGGTGGGAAGTATTTTTACAGTTGTCTACTACAACATCCAGGTACCACATGGGTGGGAAGCATTTTGACAGCTGTCTACTACAACAGCCAGGTACCACATGGGTGGGAAATATTTTGACAGCTGTCTAATACAACAGCCAGGTACCACATGGGTGGGAAGTATTTTGACAGCTGTCTACTACAACAGCCAGGTACAACATAGGTGGGAAGTATTTTGACAGTTGTCTACTACAACAGAGAGGTACCTCACAGGTGGGAAGTATTTTGACAGCTTCCTACTACAACAGCCAGGTACCACATCGTGGGGAAGTATTTTGACATCTGTCTATTACAACAGAGGTACCACATGGGTGGGAAGTATTTTGACAGCTGTCTACTACAACAGCCAGGTACCTCACAGGTGGGAAGTATTTTGACAGCTGTCTATTAGAACAGCCAGGTACCACATGGGTGGGAAGTATTTTGACAACTGTCTACTACAACAGAGAGGTACCACATGGGATTGGAAGTATTTTGACAGCTTCCTAATACAACAGCCAGGTACCTCATGGCTGGAAAGTATTTTGACAGCTGTCTACTACAACAGCCAGGTACCTCACAGGTGGGAAGTATTTTAACAGCTGTCTACTACAACAGCCAGGTACCTCACAGGTGGGAAGTATTTTGACAGCTGTCTACTACAACAGCCAGGTACCACATGGATGGGAAGTATTTTGACAGATGTCTAATACAACAGCCATGTACCACATGGGTGGGAAATATTTTGACAGCTGTCTACTACAACAGAGAGGTACCTCACAGGTGGGAAGTATTTTGACAACTTCCTACTACAACAGCCAGGTACCACATGGTTGGGAAGTATTTTGACAGCTGTCTACTACAACAGCCAGATACCACATGGATGGGAAATATTTTGACAGCTGTCTAATACAACAGCCAGGTACCACATGGTTGGAAAGTATTTTGACAGCTGTCTACTACAACGGAGAGGTACCACATGGGTAGGAAGTATTTTGACAGCTGTCTACTACAACAGCCAGGTACCTCACAGGTTGGAAGTATTTTGACAGTTGTCTACTACAACAGCCACGTACCACATGGGTGGGAAGTATTTTGACAGCTGTCTACTACAACAGAGAGGTACCTCACAGGTGGGAAGTATTTTGACAGCTTCCTACTACAACAGCCGGGTACCACATTGTTGGGAAGTATTTTGACAGCTGTCTACTACAATAGAGAGGTACCACATGGGTGGGAAGTATTTTGACAGCTGTCTAATACAACAGCAAGGTACCACATGGTTGGGAAGTATTTTGACAACTGTCTACTTCAACAGCCAGGTACCACATGGGTGGGAAGTATTTTGACAGCTGTCTACTACAACAGAGAGGTACCACATGGGATTGGAAGTATTTTGACAGCTTCCTAATAAAACAGCCAGGTACCACATGGCTGGAAAGTATTTTGACAGCTGTCTACTACAACAGCCAGGTACCTCACAGGTGGGAAGTATTTTGACAGCTGTCTACTACAACAGCCAGGTACCACATGGGTGGGAAATATTTTGACAGCTGTCTACTACAACAGACAGGTTCCTCACAGGTGGGAAGTATTTTGACAGCTGTCTACTACAACAGCCAGGTACCACATGGATGGGAAGTATTTTGACAGCTGTCTAATACAACAGCCAGGTACCACATGGGTGGGAAGTATTTTGACAGCTGTCTACTACAACAGAGAGGTAGATCAAAGGTGGGAAGTATTTTGACAGCTTCCTACTACAACAGAGAGGTACCACATTTTTGGGAAGTATTTTGACAGCTGTCTACTACAACAGAGAGGTACCACATGGTGGGAAGTATTTTGACAGCTGTCTACTACAACATCCAGGTACCACATGGGTGGGAAGTATTTTGACAGCTGTCTACTACAACAGCCAGGTACCACATGGGTGGGAAGCATTTTGAGAGCTTCCTACTACAATAGCCAGGTACCTCAGAGGTGGTAAGTATTTTGACAGCTGTCTACTACAACAGCCAGGTACAACATGGGTGGGAAATATTTTGACAGCTGTCTAATACAACAGCCAGGTACCACATGGGTGGGAAGTATTTTGACAGCTGTCTACTACAACAGAGAGGTACCTCACAGGTGGGAAGTATTTTGACAGCTTCCTACTACAACAGCCAGGTACCACATGGTTGGAAAGTATTTTGACATCTGTCTACAACAACAGAGGTACCACATGGGTGGGAAGTATTTTGACAGCTGTCTACTACAACAGCCAGGTACCTCACAGGAGGGAAGTATTTTGACAGCTGTCTATTAGAACAGCCAGGTACCACATGGGTGGGAAGTATTTTGACAGCTGTCTACTACAACAGAGAGGTACCACATGGGATTGGAAGTATTTTGACATCTTCCTAATACATCAGCCAGGTACCACATGGCTGGAAAGTATTTTGACAGCTGTCTACTACAACAGCCAGGTACCTCACAGGTGGGAAGTATTTTAACAGCTGTCTACTACAACAGCCAGGTACCTCACAGGTGGGAAGTATTTTGACAGCTGTCTACTACAACAGCCAGGTACCACATGGATGGGAAGTATTTTGACAGATGTCTAATACAACAGCCAGGTACCACATGGGTGGGAAATATTTTGACAGCTTTCTACTACAACAGAGAGGTACCTCACAGGTGGGAAGTATTTTGACAGCTTCCTACTACAACAGCCAGGTACCACATGGTTGGGAAGTATTTTGACAGCTGTCTACTACAACAGCCAGGTACCACATGGGTGGGAAATATTTTGACAGCTGTCTAATACAACAGCCAGGTACCACATGGGTGGGAAGTATTTTGACAGCTGTCTACTACAACAGAGAGGTACCTCACAGGTGGGAAGTATTTTGACAGCTTCCTACTACAACAGCCAGGTACCACATGGTTGGGAAGTATTTTGACAGCTGTCTACCACAACAGCCAGGTACCACATGGATGGGAAATATTTTGACAGCTGTCTAATACAACAGCCAGGTACCACATGGTTGGGAAGTATTTTGACAGCTGTCTACTACAACAGAGAGGTACCACATGGGTAGGAAGTATTTTGACAGCTGTCTACTACAACAGCCAGGTACCTCACAGGTTGGAAGTATTTTGACAGTTGTCTACTACAACAGCCACGTACCACATGGGTGGGAAGTATTTTGACAGCTGTCTACTACAACAGAGAGGTACCTCACAGGTGGGAAGTATTTTGACAGCTTCCTACTACAACAGCCAGGTACCACATTGTTGGGAAGTATTTTGTCAGCTGTCTACTACAACAGAGAGGTACCACATGGATGGGAAGTATTTTGACAGCTGTCTAATACAACAGCAAGGTACCACATGGATGGGAAGTATTTTGACAGCTGTCTACTGCAACAGCCAGGTACCACATGGGTGGGAAGTATTTTGACAGCTCTCTACTACAACAGAGAGGTACCACATGGGATTGGAAGTATTTTGACAGCTTCCTAATACAACAGCCAGGTACCACATGGCTGGAAAGTATTTTGACAGCTGTCTACTACAACAGCCAGGTACCTCACAGGTGGGAAGTATTTTGACATCTGTCTACTACAACAGCCAGGTACCACATGGGTGGGAAATATTTTGACAGCTGTCTACTACAACAGACAGGTTCCTCACAGGTGGGAAGTATTTTGACAGCTGTCTACTACAACAGCCAGGTACCACATGGATGGGAAGTATTTTGACAGCTGTCTAATACAACAGCCAGGTACCACATGGGTGGGAAGTATTTTGACAGCTGTCTACTACAACAGACAGGTTCCTCACAGGTGGGCAGTATTTTGACAGCTGTCTACTACAACAGCCAGGTACCACATGGATGGGAAGTATTTTGACAGCTGTCTAATACAACAGCCAGGTACCACATGGGTGGGAAGTATTTTGACAGCTGTCTACTACAACAAAGAGGTAGATCAAAGGTGGGAAGTATTTTGACAGCTTCCTACTACAACAGAGAGGTACCACATTTTTGGGAAGTATTTTGAGAGCTGTCTACTACAACAGAGAGGTACCACATGGTTGGGAAGTATTTTGACAGCTGTCTACTACAACATCCAGGTACCACATGGGTGGGAAGTATTTTGACAGCTGTCTATTACAACAGCCAGGTACCACATGGATGGGAAGTATTTTGACAGCTGTCTACAACAGCCAGGAACCACATGCATGGAAAGTATTTTGACAGCTTCCTACTACAACAGCCAGGTACCACATGGGTGGGAAGTATTTTGACAGCTGTCTACTACAACAGAGAGGTACCACATGGCTGGAAAGTATTTTGACAGATGCCTACTACAACAGCCAGTTACCACATGGGTGGGAAGTATTTTGACAGCTGTCTACTACAACAGCCAGCTTCCACATAGGTGGGAAGTATTTTGAAAGCTGTCTACTACAACAGCCAGGTACCTCACAGGTGGGAATTATTTTGACGGCTGTCTACTACAACAGAGAGATACCTCACAGGTGGGAAGTATTTTGACAGCTTCCTACTACAACAGCCAGGTACCACATGGTTGGGAAGTATTTTGACAGCTGTCTACTACAACAGCCAGGTACCACATGGGTGGGAAGTATTTTGACACCTGTCTACTACAACAGCCAGGTACCTCACAGGTTGGAAGTATTTTGACAGCTGTCTACTACAACAGCCAGGTACCACATGGATGGGAAGTATTTTGACAGCTGTCTACAACAGCCAGGAACCACATGGATGGTAAGTATTTTGACAGCTGTCTACTACAACAGAGAGGTACCACATGGGTGGGAAGTATTTTGACAGCTTCCTAATACAACAGTCAGTTACCACATGGCTGGAAAGTATTTTGACAGCTGTCTACTACAACAGCCAGTTACCACATCGTTGGAAAGTATTTTGAAAGCTGTCTAATACAACAGCCAGCTACCATATGGATGGGAAGTATTTTGACAGCTGTCTACTACAACAGCCAGGTACCACATGGCTGGGAAGTATTTTTACAGCTGTCTACTACAACAGAGAGGTACCACATGGGTGGGAAGTATTTTGACAGCTGTCTACTACAAAAGCCAGGTACCACATGGCTGGGAAGTATTTTTACAGCTGTCTACTACAACATCCAGGTACCACATAGGTGGGAAGTATTTTGACAGCTGTCTACTACAGCAGCCAGGTACCACATAGGTGGGAAGTATTTTGAAAGCTGTCTACTACAACAGCCAGGTACATGACAGGTGGGAATTATTTTGACAGTTGTCTACTACAACAGCCACGTACCACATGGGTGGGAAGTATTTTGACAGCTGTCTACTACAACAGAGAGGTACCTCACAGTTGGGAAGTATTTTGACAGCTTCCTACTAAAACAGCCAGGTACCACATGGTTGGGAAGTATTTTGACACCTGTCTACTACAACAGAGAGGTACCACATGGGTGGGAAGTATTTTGAGAGCTGTCTACTACAACATCCAGGTACCACATGGGTGGGAAGTATTTTGACAGCTGTCTACTACAGCAGCCAGGTACCTCACAGGTTGGAAGTATTTTGACAGCTGTCTACTACAACAGAGATGTACCACATTGGTGGGAAGTATTTTGACAGCTTCCTAATACAACAGCCAGGTACCACTTGGCTGGAAAGTATTTTGACAGCTGTCTACTACAACAGCCAGTTACCACATAGGTGGGATGTATTTTGACAGCTGTCTAATACAACAGCCAGGTACCATATGGATGGGAAGTATTTTGACAGCTGTCTACTACAACAGCCAGGTACCACGTGGCTGGTAAGTATTTTTACAGCTGTCTACTACAACATCCAGGTACCACATAGGTGGGAAGTATTTTGACAGCTGTCTACTACAACAGCCAGGTACAACATAGGTGGGAAGTATTTTTACAGTTGTCTACTACAACATCCAGGTACCACATGGGTGGGAAGCATTTTGACAGCTGTCTACTACAACAGCCAGGTACCACATGGGTGGGAAATATTTTGACATCTGTCTAATACAACAGCCAGGTACCACATGGGTGGGAAGTATTTTGACAGCTGTCTACTACAACAGCCAGGTACAACATAGGTGGGAAGTATTTTGACAGTTGTCTACTACAACAGAGAGGTACCTCACAGGTGGGAAGTATTTTGACAGCTTCCTACTACAACAGCCAGGTACCACATCGTGGGGAAGTATTTTGACATCTGTCTACTACAACAGAGGTACCACATGGGTGGGAAGTATTTTGACAGCTGTCTACTACAACAGCCAGGTACCTCACAGGTGGGAAGTATTTTGACAGCTGTCTATTAGAACAGCCAGGTACGACATGGGTGGGAAGTATTTTGACAACTGTCTACTACAACAGAGAGGTACCACATGGGATAGGAAGTACTTTGACAGCTTCCTAATACAACAGCCAGGTACCTCATGGCTGGAAAGTATTTTGACAGCTGTCTACTACAACAGCCAGGTACCTCACAGGTGGGAAGTATTTTAACAGCTGTCTACTACAACAGCCAGGTACCTCACAGGTGGGAAGTATTTTGACAGCTGTCTACTACAACAGCCAGGTACCACATGGATGGGAAGTATTTTGACAGATGTCTAATACAACAGCCAGGTACCACATGGGTGGGAAATATTTTGACAGCCCTCTACTACAACAGAGAGGTACCTCACAGGTGGGAAGTATTTTGACAGCTTCCTACTACAACAGCCAGGTACCACATGGTTGGGAAGTATTTTGACAGCTGTCTACTACAACAGCCAGGTACCACATGGATGGGAAATATTTTGACAGCTGTCTAATACAACAGCCAGGTACCACATGGTTGGAAAGTATTTTGACAGCTGTCTACTACAACGGAGAGGTACCACATGGGTAGGAAGTATTTTGACAGCTGTCTACTACAACAGCCAGGTACCTCACAGGTTGGAAGTATTTTGACAGTTGTCTACTACAACAGCCACGTACCACATGGGTGGGAAGTATTTTGACAGCTGTCTACTACAACAGAGAGGTACCTCACAGGTGGGAAGTATTTTGACAGCTTCCTACTACAACAGCCGGGTACCACATTGTTGGGAAGTATTTTGACAGCTGTCTACTACAATAGAGAGGTACCACATGGATGGGAAGTATTTTGACAGCTGTCTACTTCAACAGCTAGGTACCACATGGGTGGGAAGTATTTTGACAGCTGTCTACTACAAAAGAGAGGTACCACATGGGATTGGAAGTATTTTGACAGCTTCCTAATAAAACAGCCAGGTACCACATGGCTGAAAAGTATTTTGACAGCTGTCTACTACAACAGCCAGATACCTCACAGGTGGGAAGTATTTTGACAGCTGTCTACTACAACAGCCAGGTACCACATGGGTGGGAAATATTTTGACAGCTGTCTACTACAACAGACAGGTTCCTCACAGGTGGGAAGTATTTTGACAGCTGTCTACTACAACAGCCAGGTACCACATGGATGGGAAATATTTTGACAGCTGTCTAATACAACAGCCAGGTACCACATGGGTGGGAAGTATTTTGACAGCTGTCTACTACAACAGAGAGGTACCTCATAGGTGGGAATTATTTTGACAGCTTCCTACTACAACAGCCAGGTACCACATCGTGGGGAAGTATTTTGACATCTGTCTACTACAACAGAGGTACCACATGGGTGGGAAGTATTTTGACAGCTGTCTACTACAACAGCCAGGTACCTCACAGGTGGGAAGTATTTTGACAGCTGTCTATTAGAACAGCCAGGTACCACATGGGTGGGAAGTATTTTGACAGCTGTCTACTACAACAGAGAGGTACCACATGGGATTGGAAGTATTTTGACATCTTCCTAATACATCAGCCAGGTACCACATGGCTGGAAAGTATTTTGACAGCTGTCTACTACAACAGCCAGGTACCTCACAGGTGGGAAGTATTTTAACAGCTGTCTACTACAACAGCCAGGTACCTCACAGGTGGGAAGTATTTTGACAGCTGTCTACTACAACAGCCAGGTACCACATGGATGGGAAGTATTTTGACAGATGTCTAATACAACAGCCAGGTACCACATGGGTGGGAAATATTTTGACAGCTGTCTACTACAACAGAGAGGTACCTCACAGGTGGGAAGTATTTTGACAGCTTCCTACTACAACAGCCAGGTACCACATGGTTGGGAAGTATTTTGACAGCTGTCTACTACAACAGCCAGGTACCACATGGGTGGGAAGTATTTTGACAGCTGTCTAATACAACAGCCAGGTACCACATGGGTGGGAAGTATTTTGACAGCTGTCTACTACAACAGAGAGGTACCTCACAGGTGGGAAGTATTTTGACAGCTTCCTACGACAACAGCCAGGTACCACATGGTTGGGAAGTATTTTGACAGCTGTCTACCACAACAGCCAGGTACCACATGGATGGGAAATATTTTGACAGCTGTCTAATACAACAGCCAGGTACCACATGGTTGGGAAGTATTTTGACAGCTGTCTACTACAACAGAGAGGTACCACATGGGTAGGAAGTATTTTGACAGCTGTCTACTACAACAGCCAGGTACCTCACAGGTTGGAAGTATTTTGACAGTTGTCTACTACAACAGCCACGTACCACATGGGTGGGAAGTATTTTGACAGCTGTCTACTACAACAGAGAGGTACCTCACAGGTGGGAAGTATTTTGACAGCTGTCTACTACAACAGCCAGGTACCACACAGGTGGGAAATATTTTGACAGCTGTCTACTACAACAGACAGGTTCCTCACAGGTGGGAAGTATTTTGACAGCTGTCTACTACAACAGCCAGGTACCACATGGATGGGAAGTATTTTGACAGCTGTCTAATACAACAGCCAGGTACCACATGGGTGGGACGTATTTTGACAGCTCTCTACTACAACAGACAGGTTCCTCACAGGTGGGCAGTATTTTGACAGCTGTCTACTACAACAGCCAGGTACCACATGGATGGGAAGTATTTTGACAGCTGTCTAATACAACAGCCAGGTACCACATGGGTGGGAAGTATTTTGACAGCTGTCTACTACAACAAAGAGGTAGATCAAAGGTGGGAAGTATTTTGACAGCTTCCTACTACAACAGAGAGGTACCACATTTTTGGGAAGTATTTTGAGAGCTGTCTACTACAACAGAGAGGTACCACATGGTTGGGAAGTATTTTGACAGCTGTCTACTACAACATCCAGGTACCACATGGGTGGGAAGTATTTTGACAGCTGTCTATTACAACAGCCAGGTACCACATGGATGGGAAGTATTTTGACAGCTGTCTACAACAGCCAGGAACCACATGGATGGGAAGTATTTTGACAGCTTCCTACTACAACAGCCAGGTACCACATGGGTGGGAAGTATTTTGACAGCTGTCTACTACAACAGAGAGGTACCACATGGCTGGAAAGTATTTTGACAGATGTCTACTACAACAGCCAGTTACCACATGGGTGGGAAGTATTTTGACAGCTGTCTACTACAACAGCCAGCTTCCACATAGGTGGGAAGTATTTTGAAAGCTGTCTACTACAACAGCCAGGTACCTCACAGGTGGGAATAATTTTGACGGCTGTCTACTACAACAGAGAGATACCTCACAGGTGGGAAGAATTTTGACAGCTTCCTACTACAACAGCCAGGTACCACATGGTTGGGAAGTATTTTGACAGCTGTCTACTACAACAGCCAGGTACCACATGGGTGGGAAGTATTTTGACAGCTGTCTACTACAACAGCCAGGTACCTCACAGGTTGGAAGTATTTTGACAGCTGTCTACTACAACAGCCAGGTACCAAATGGATGGGAAGTATATTGACAGCTGTCTACAACAGCCAGGAACCACATGGATGGGAAGTATTTTGACAGCTTCCTACTACATCAGCCAGGTACCACATGGGTGGGAATTATTTTGACAGCTGTCTACTACAACAGAGAGGTACCACATGGGTGGGAAGTATTTTGACAGCTTCCTAATACAACAGTCAGGTACCACATGGCTGGAAAGTATTTTGACAGCTGTCTACTACAACAGCCAGTTACCACATGGTTGGAAAGTATTTTGAAAGCTGTCTAATACAACAGCCAGGTACCATATGGATGGGAAGTATTTTGACAGCTGTCTACTACAACAGCCAGGTACCACATGGCTGGGAAGTATTTTTACAGCTGTCTACTACAACAGAGAGGTACCACATGGGTGGGAAGTATTTTGACAGCTGTCTACTACAACAGCCAGGTACCACATGGCTGGGAAGTATTTTTACAGCTGTCTACTACAACATCCAGGTACCACATAGGTGGGAAGTATTTTGACAGCTGTCTACTACAACAGCCAGGTACCACATGGCTGGGAAGTATTTTTACAGCTGTCTACTACAACATCCAGGTACCACATAGGTGGGAAGTATTTTGACAGCTGTCTACTACAACAGCGAGGTACAACATAGGGGGGAAGTATTTTGACAGTTGTCTACTACAACATCCAGGTACCACATGGGTGGGAAGCATTTTGAGAGCTTCCTACTACAACAGCCATGTACCTCACAGGTGGTAAGTATTTTGACGGCTGACTACTACAACAGCCAGGTACCACATGGTGGGAAATATTTTGACAGCTGTCTAATACAACAGCCAGGTACCACACGGGTGGGAAGTATTTTGACAGCTGTGTACTACAACAGAGAGGTACCTGACAGGTGGGAAGTATTTTGACAGCTGTCTACTACAACAGCCAGGTACCTCACAGGTAGGAAGTATTTTGACAGCTGTCTATTAGAACAGCCAGGTACCACATGGCTGGGAAGTATTTTGACAGCTTCCTACTACAACAGCCAGGTACCACATGGTTGGGAAGTATTTTGACAGCTGTCTACTACAACAGCCAGGTACCACATGGGTGGGAAATATTTTGACAGCTGTCTAATACAACAGCCAGGTACCACATGGGTGGGAAGTATTTTGACAGCTGTCTACTACAACAGAGAGGTACCTCACAGGTGGGAAGTATTTTGACAGCTTCCTACTACAACAGCCAGGTACCACATGGTTGGGAAGTATTTTGACAGCTGTCTACCACAACAGCCAGGTACCACATGGATGGGAAATATTTTGACAGCTGTCTAATACAACAGCCAGGTACCACATGGTTGGGAAGTATTTTGACAGCTGTCTACTACAACAGAGAGGTACCACATGGGTAGGAAGTATTTTGACAGCTGTCTACTACAACAGCCAGGTACCTCACAGGTTGGAAGTATTTTGACAGTTGTCTACTACAACAGCCACGTACCACATGGGTGGGAAGTATTTTGACAGCTGTCTACTACAACAGAGAGGTACCTCACAGGTGGGAAGTATTTTGACAGCTTCCTACTACAACAGCCAGGTACCACATTGTTGGGAAGTATTTTGTCAGCTGTCTACTACAACAGAGAGGTACCACATGGGTGGGAAGTATTTTGACAGCTGTCTAATACAACAGCAAGGTACCACATGGATGGGAAGTATTTTGACAGCTGTCTAATACAACAGCCAGGTACCACATGGGATTGGAAGTATTTTGACAGCTTCCTAATACAACAGCCAGGTACCACATGGCTGGAAAGTATTTTGACAGCTGTCTACTACAACAGCCAGGTACCTCACAGGTGGGAAGTATTTTGACAGCTGTCTACTACAACAGCCAGGTACCACATGGGTGGGAAATAGTTTGACAGCTGTCTACTACAACAGACAGGTTCCTCACAGGTGGGAAGTATTTTGACAGCTGTCTACTACAACAGCCAGGTACCACATGGATGGGAAGTATTTTGACAGCTGTCTAATACAACAGCCAGGTACCACATGGGTGGGAAGTATTTTGACAGCTGTCTACTACAACAAAGAGGTAGATCAAAGGTGGGAAGTATTTTGACAGCTTCCTACTACAACAGAGAGGTACCACATTTTTGGGAAGTATTTTGAGAGCTGTCTACTACAACAGAGAGGTACCACATGGTTGGGAAGTATTTTGACAGCTGTCTACTACAACATCCAGGTACCACATGGGTGGGAAGTATTTTGACAGCTGTCTATTACAACAGCCAGGTACCACATGGATGGGAAGTATTTTGACAGCTGTCTACAACAGCCAGGAACCACATGGATGGGAAGTATTTTGACAGCTTCCTACTACAACAGCCAGGTACCACATGGGTGGGAAGTATTTTGACAGCTGTCTACTACAACAGAGAGGTACCACATGGCTGGAAAGTATTTTGACAGATGTCTACTACAACAGCCAGTTACCACATGGGTGGGAAGTATTTTGACAGCTGTCTACTACAACAGCCAGCTTCCACATAGGTGGGAAGTATTTTGAAAGCTGTCTACTACAACAGCCAGGTACCTCACAGGTGGGAATTATTTTGACGGCTGTCTACTACAACAGAGAGATACCTCACAGGTGGGAAGAATTTTGACAGCTTCCTACTACAACAGCCAGGTACCACATGGTTGGGAAGTATTTTGACAGCTGTCTACTACAACAGCCAGGTACCACATGGGTGGGAAGTATTTTGACAGCTGTCTACTACAACAGCCAGGTACCTCACAGGTTGGAAGTATTTTGACAGCTGTCTACTACAACAGCCAGGTACCAAATGGATGGGAAGTATATTGACAGCTGTCTACAACAGCCAGGAACCACATGGATGGGAAGTATTTTGACAGCTTCCTACTACATCAGCCAGGTACCACATGGGTGGGAATTATTTTGACAGCTGTCTACTACAACAGAGAGGTACCACATGGGTGGGAAGTATTTTGACAGCTTCCTAATACAACAGTCAGGTACCACATGGCTGGAAAGTATTTTGACAGCTGTCTACTACAACAGCCAGTTACCACATGGTTGGAAAGTATTTTGAAAGCTGTCTAATACAACAGCCAGGTACCATATGGATGGGAAGTATTTTGACAGCTGTCTACTACAACAGCCAGGTACCACATGGCTGGGAAGTATTTTTACAGCTGTCTACTACAACAGAGAGGTACCACATGGGTGGGAAGTATTTTGACAGCTGTCTACTACAACAGCCAGGTACCACATGGCTGGGAAGTATTTTTACAGCTGTCTACTACAACATCCAGGTACCACATAGGTGGGAAGTATTTTGACAGCTGTCTACTACAACAGCCAGGTACCACATGGCTGGGAAGTATTTTTACAGCTGTCTACTACAACATCCAGGTACCACATAGGTGGGAAGTATTTTGACAGCTGTCTACTACAACAGCGAGGTACAACATAGGGGGGAAGTATTTTGACAGTTGTCTACTACAACATCCAGGTACCACATGGGTGGGAAGCATTTTGAGAGCTTCCTACTACAACAGCCATGTACCTCACAGGTGGTAAGTATTTTGACGGCTGACTACTACAACAGCCAGGTACCACATGGTGGGAAATATTTTGACAGCTGTCTAATACAACAGCCAGGTACCACACGGGTGGGAAGTATTTTGACAGCTGTGTACTACAACAGAGAGGTACCTGACAGGTGGGAAGTATTTTGACAGCTGTCTACTACAACAGCCAGGTACCTCACAGGTAGGAAGTATTTTGACAGCTGTCTATTAGAACAGCCAGGTACCACATGGCTGGGAAGTATTTTGACAGCTTCCTACTACAACAGCCAGGTACCACATGGTTGGGAAGTATTTTGACAGCTGTCTACTACAACAGCCAGGTACCACATGGGTGGGAAATATTTTGACAGCTGTCTAATACAACAGCCAGGTACCACATGGGTGGGAAGTATTTTGACAGCTGTCTACTACAACAGAGAGGTACCTCACAGGTGGGAAGTATTTTGACAGCTTCCTACTACAACAGCCAGGTACCACATGGTTGGGAAGTATTTTGACAGCTGTCTACCACAACAGCCAGGTACCACATGGATGGGAAATATTTTGACAGCTGTCTAATACAACAGCCAGGTACCACATGGTTGGGAAGTATTTTGACAGCTGTCTACTACAACAGAGAGGTACCACATGGGTAGGAAGTATTTTGACAGCTGTCTACTACAACAGCCAGGTACCTCACAGGTTGGAAGTATTTTGACAGTTGTCTACTACAACAGCCACGTACCACATGGGTGGGAAGTATTTTGACAGCTGTCTACTACAACAGAGAGGTACCTCACAGGTGGGAAGTATTTTGACAGCTTCCTACTACAACAGCCAGGTACCACATTGTTGGGAAGTATTTTGTCAGCTGTCTACTACAACAGAGAGGTACCACATGGGTGGGAAGTATTTTGACAGCTGTCTAATACAACAGCAAGGTACCACATGGATGGGAAGTATTTTGACAGCTGTCTAATACAACAGCCAGGTACCACATGGGATTGGAAGTATTTTGACAGCTTCCTAATACAACAGCCAGGTACCACATGGCTGGAAAGTATTTTGACAGCTGTCTACTACAACAGCCAGGTACCTCACAGGTGGGAAGTATTTTGACAGCTGTCTACTACAACAGCCAGGTACCACATGGGTGGGAAATAGTTTGACAGCTGTCTACTACAACAGACAGGTTCCTCACAGGTGGGAAGTATTTTGACAGCTGTCTACTACAACAGCCAGGTACCACATGGATGGGAAGTATTTTGACAGCTGTCTAATACAACAGCCAGGTACCACATGGGTGGGAAGTATTTTGACAGCTGTCTACTACAACAGACAGGTTCCTCACAGGTGGGCAGTATTTTGACAGCTGTCTACTACAACAGCCAGGTACCACATGGATGGGAAGTATTTTGACAGCTGTCTAATACAACAGCCAGGTACCACATGGGTGGGAAGTATTTTGACAGCTGTCTACTACAACAAAGAGGTAGATCAAAGGTGGGAAGTATTTTGACAGCTTCCTACTACAACAGAGAGGTACCACATTTTTGGGAAGTATTTTGAGAGCTGTCTACTACAACAGAGAGGTACCACATGGTTGGGAAGTATTTTGACAGCTGTCTACTACAACATCCAGGTACCACATGGGTGGGAAGTATTTTGACAGCTGTCTATTACAACAGCCAGGTACCACATGGATGGAAAGTATTTTGACAGCTGTCTACAACAGCCAGGAACCACATGGATGGGAAGTATTTTGACAGCTTCCTACTACAACAGCCAGGTACCACATGGGTGGGAAGTATTTTGACAGCTGTCTACTACAACAGAGAGGTACCACATGGCTGGAAAGTATTTTGACAGATGTCTACTACAACAGCCAGTTACCACATGGGTGGGAAGTATTTTGACAGCTGTCTACTACAACAGCCAGCTTCCACATAGGTGGGAAGTATTTTGAAAGCTGTCTACTACAACAGCCAGGTACCTCACAGGTGGGAATTATTTTGACAGCTGTCTACTACAACAGAGAGATACCTCACAGGTGGGAAGTATTTTGACAGCTTCCTACTACAACAGCCAGGTACCACATGGTTGGGAAGTATTTTGACAGCTGTCTACTACAACAGCCAGGTACCACATGGGTGGGAAGTATTTTGACAGCTGTCTACTACAACAGCCAGGTACCACATGGATGGGAAGTATTTTGACAGCTGTCTACAACAGCCAGGAACCACATGGATGGGAAGTATTTTGACAGCTTCCTACTACATCAGCCAGGTACCACATGGGTGGGAATTATTTTGACAGCTGTCTACTACAACAGAGAGGTACCACATGGGTGGGAAGTATTTTGACAGCTTCCTAATACAACAGTCAGGTACCACATGGCTGGAAAGTATTTTGACAGCTGTCTACTACAACAGCCAGTTACCACATGGTTGGAAAGTATTTTGAAAGCTGTCTAATACAACAGCCAGGTACCATATGGATGGGAAGTATTTTGACAGCTGTCTACTACAACAGCCAGGTACCACATTGCTGGGAAGTATTTTTACAGCTGTCTACTACAACAGAGAGGTACCACATGGGTGGGAAGTATTTTGACAGCTGTCTACTACAACAGCCAGGTACCACATGGCTGGGAAGTATTTTTACAGCTGTCTACTACAACATCCAGGTACCACATAGGTGGGAAGTATTTTGACAGCTGTCTACTACAAAAGCCAGGTACCACATGGCTGGGAAGTATTTTTACAGCTGTCTACTACAACATCAAGGTACCACATAGGTGGGAAGTATTTTGACAGCTGTCTACTACAACAGCGAGGTACAACATAGGGGGGAAGTATTTTGACAGTTGTCTACTACAACATCCAGGTACCACATGGGTGGGAAGCATTTTGAGAGCTTCCTACTACAACAGCCATGTACCTCACAGGTGGTAAGTATTTTGACGGCTGACTACTACAACAGCCAGGTACCACATGGTGGGAAATATTTTGACAGATGTCTAATACAACAGCCAGGTACCACACGGGTGGGAAGTATTTTGACAGCTGTGTACTACAACAGAGAGGTACCTGACAGGTGGGAAGTATTTTGACAGCTGTCTACTACAACAGCCAGGAACCTCACAGGTAGGAAGTATTTTGACAGCTGTCTATTAGAACAGCCAGGTACCACATGGCTGGGAAGTATTTTGACAGCTTCCTACTACAACAGCCAGGTACCTCACAGGTTGGAAGTATTTTGACTGCTGTCTACTACAACAGCCAGGTACCACATGGGTGGGAAGTATTTTGACAGCTGTCTACTACAACAGCCAGGTACCACATGGGTGGGAAATATTTTGACAGCTGTCTAATACAACAGCCAGGTACCACATGGGTGGGAAGTATTTTGACAGCTGTCTACTACAACAGAGAGGTACCTCACAGGTGGGAAGTATTTTGACAGCTTCCTACTACAACAGCCAGGTACCACATGGTTGGGAAGTATTTTGACAGCTGTCTACCACAACAGCCAGGTACCACATGGATGGGAAATATTTTGACAGCTGTCTAATACAACAGCCAGGTACCACATGGTTGGGAAGTATTTTGACAGCTTCCTACTACAACAGCCAGGTACCACATGGTTGGGAAGTATTTTGACAGCTGTCTACTACAACAGCCAGGTACCACATGGGTGGGAAATATTTTGACAGCTGTCTAATACAACAGCCAGGTACCACATGGGTGGGAAGTATTTTGACAGCTGTCTACTACAACAGAGAGGTACCTCACAGGTGGGAAGTATTTTGACAGCTTCCTACTACAACAGCCAGGTACCACATGGTTGGGAAGTATTTTGACAGCTGTCTACCACAACAGCCAGGTACCACATGGATGGGAAATATTTTGACAGCTGTCTAATACAACAGCCAGGTACCACATGGTTGGGAAGTATTTTGACAGCTGTCTACTACAACAGAGAGGTACCACATGGGTAGGAAGTATTTTGACAGCTGTCTACTACAACAGCCAGGTACCTCACAGGTTGGAAGTATTTTGACAGTTGTCTACTACAACAGCCACGTACCACATGGGTGGGAAGTATTTTGACAGCTGTCTACTACAACAGAGAGGTACCTCACAGGTGGGAAGTATTTTGACAGCTTCCTACTACAACAGCCAGGTACCACATTGTTGGGAAGTATTTTGTCAGCTGTCTACTACAACAGAGAGGTACCACATGGGTGGGAAGTATTTTGACAGCTGTCTAATACAACAGCAAGGTACCACATGGATGGGAAGTATTTTGACAGCTGTCTAATACAACAGCCAGGTACCACATGGGATTGGAAGTATTTTGACAGCTTCCTAATACAACAGCCAGGTACCACATGGCTGGAAAGTATTTTGACAGCTGTCTACTACAACAGCCAGGTACCTCACAGGTGGGAAGTATTTTGACAGCTGTCTACTACAACAGCCAGGTACCACATGGGTGGGAAATAGTTTGACAGCTGTCTACTACAACAGACAGGTTCCTCACAGGTGGGAAGTATTTTGACAGCTGTCTACTACAACAGCCAGGTACCACATGGATGGGAAGTATTTTGACAGCTGTCTAATACAACAGCCAGGTACCACATGGGTGGGAAGTATTTTGACAGCTGTCTACTACAACAGACAGGTTCCTCACAGGTGGGCAGTATTTTGACAGCTGTCTACTACAACAGCCAGGTACCACATGGATGGGAAGTATTTTGACAGCTGTCTAATACAACAGCCAGGTACCACATGGGTGGGAAGTATTTTGACAGCTGTCTACTACAACAAAGAGGTAGATCAAAGGTGGGAAGTATTTTGACAGCTTCCTACTACAACAGAGAGGTACCACATTTTTGGGAAGTATTTTGAGAGCTGTCTACTACAACAGAGAGGTACCACATGGTTGGGAAGTATTTTGACAGCTGTCTACTACAACATCCAGGTACCACATGGGTGGGAAGTATTTTGACAGCTGTCTATTACAACAGCCAGGTACCACATGGATGGAAAGTATTTTGACAGCTGTCTACAACAGCCAGGAACCACATGGATGGGAAGTATTTTGACAGCTTCCTACTACAACAGCCAGGTACCACATGGGTGGGAAGTATTTTGACAGCTGTCTACTACAACAGAGAGGTACCACATGGCTGGAAAGTATTTTGACAGATGTCTACTACAACAGCCAGTTACCACATGGGTGGGAAGTATTTTGACAGCTGTCTACTACAACAGCCAGCTTCCACATAGGTGGGAAGTATTTTGAAAGCTGTCTACTACAACAGCCAGGTACCTCACAGGTGGGAATTATTTTGACAGCTGTCTACTACAACAGAGAGATACCTCACAGGTGGGAAGTATTTTGACAGCTTCCTACTACAACAGCCAGGTACCACATGGTTGGGAAGTATTTTGACAGCTGTCTACTACAACAGCCAGGTACCACATGGGTGGGAAGTATTTTGACAGCTGTCTACTACAACAGCCAGGTACCACATGGATGGGAAGTATTTTGACAGCTGTCTACAACAGCCAGGAACCACATGGATGGGAAGTATTTTGACAGCTTCCTACTACATCAGCCAGGTACCACATGGGTGGGAATTATTTTGACAGCTGTCTACTACAACAGAGAGGTACCACATGGGTGGGAAGTATTTTGACAGCTTCCTAATACAACAGTCAGGTACCACATGGCTGGAAAGTATTTTGACAGCTGTCTACTACAACAGCCAGTTACCACATGGTTGGAAAGTATTTTGAAAGCTGTCTAATACAACAGCCAGGTACCATATGGATGGGAAGTATTTTGACAGCTGTCTACTACAACAGCCAGGTACCACATTGCTGGGAAGTATTTTTACAGCTGTCTACTACAACAGAGAGGTACCACATGGGTGGGAAGTATTTTGACAGCTGTCTACTACAACAGCCAGGTACCACATGGCTGGGAAGTATTTTTACAGCTGTCTACTACAACATCCAGGTACCACATAGGTGGGAAGTATTTTGACAGCTGTCTACTACAAAAGCCAGGTACCACATGGCTGGGAAGTATTTTTACAGCTGTCTACTACAACATCAAGGTACCACATAGGTGGGAAGTATTTTGACAGCTGTCTACTACAACAGCGAGGTACAACATAGGGGGGAAGTATTTTGACAGTTGTCTACTACAACATCCAGGTACCACATGGGTGGGAAGCATTTTGAGAGCTTCCTACTACAACAGCCATGTACCTCACAGGTGGTAAGTATTTTGACGGCTGACTACTACAACAGCCAGGTACCACATGGTGGGAAATATTTTGACAGATGTCTAATACAACAGCCAGGTACCACACGGGTGGGAAGTATTTTGACAGCTGTGTACTACAACAGAGAGGTACCTGACAGGTGGGAAGTATTTTGACAGCTGTCTACTACAACAGCCAGGAACCTCACAGGTAGGAAGTATTTTGACAGCTGTCTATTAGAACAGCCAGGTACCACATGGCTGGGAAGTATTTTGACAGCTTCCTACTACAACAGCCAGGTACCTCACAGGTTGGAAGTATTTTGACTGCTGTCTACTACAACAGCCAGGTACCACATGGGTGGGAAGTATTTTGACAGCTGTCTACTACAACAGAGAGGTACCACATGGGTGGGAAGTATTTTGACAGCTTCCTAATACAACAGCCAGGTACCACATGGCTGGAAAGTATATTGACAGCTGTCTACTACAACAGCCAGTTACCACATGGGTGGTAAGTATTTTGACAGTTGTCTACTACAACAGAGAGATACCTCACAGGTGGGAAGTATTTTGACAGCTTCCTACTACAACAGCCAGGTACCACATGGTTGGGAAGTATTTTGAAAGCTGTCTACTACAACAGAGAGGTACCACATGGGTGGGAAGTATTTTGACAGCTGTCTACTACAACAGCCAGGTACCACATGGATGGGAAGTATTTTGACAGCTGTCTACTACAACAGCCAGGTACCTCACAGGTGGGAAGTATTTTGACAGCTGTCTACTACAGCAGAGAGGTACCACATGGGTGTGAAGTATTTTGCCAGCTGTCTACCACAACAGCCGGGTAACACATGGGTGGGAAGTATTTTGACAGCTGTTTACTACAACAGAGGTACCCAATGGGTGGGAAGTATTTTGACAGCTGTCTACTACAACAGCCAGGTACCTCACAGCTGGGAATTATTTTGACAGCTCTCTACTACAACAGCCAGGTACCACATGGGTGGTGAGTATTATGACAGGTGTCTTCTACAATAGACAGGCACCTCACAGGTGGGAAGTATTTTGACAGCTGTCTATTAGAACAGCCAGGTACCACATGGCTGGGAAGTATTTTGACAGCTTCCTACTACAACAGCCAGGTACCACACATGTGGGAAGTATTATGACAGCTGTCTACTACAACAGCCATGTACCTCACAGGTGGGAAGTATTTTCATAGCTTCCTACTACAACAGCCAGGTACCACACATGTGGGAAGTATTATGACAGCTGTCTACTACAACAGCCATGTACCTCACAGGTGGGAAGTATTTTCATAGCTTCCTACTACAACAGCCAGGTACCACATAGGTGGGAAGTATTTTGATAGCTGTCTACCATAACAGCAATGTACCACATGGATGGGAAGTATTTTGATAGCTCTCTACTACCACAGTTGGGTACGACATGGGTGGGAAGTATTTTGAAAGCTTCCTACTACAACAGCCAGGTACCACATGGGTGGGAAGTATTTTGATAGCTGTCTACCACAACAGCAATGTACCACATGAATGGGAAGTATTTTGACAGCTCTCTACTACCACAGTTGGGTACGACATGGGTGGGAAGTATTTTGACAGCTTCCTACTACAACAGCCACGTACCACATGGGTGGGAAGTATTTTGACAGCTATCTACTTCAACAGCCATGTACCTCACAGGTGGGAAATATTTTGATAGCTGTCTACTACAACAGCCAGGTACCTCACAGGTGGGAATTATTTTGAAAGCTGTCTACTACAACAGCCAGGTACCTCACAGGTGGGAATTATTTTGACAGTTGTCTACTACAACAGCCGGGTACCACATGGGTGGGGAGTATTTTGAGAGCTGTCTACTACAACAGACAGGTTCCTAACACCACTACTACTTTACAGAGTGTACTGGGTGTATTTTATTGTGGTAGCACCACTACCACTTTACAGAGTGTACTGGGTGTATATAATTGTGGCAACACTACCACCACTTTACAGAGTGTACTGGGTGTATTTTATTGTGGCACCACCACTACCACTATACAGTGTGTACTGGGTGTATTTTATTGTGGTAGGACCACTACCACTTTATAGAGTGTACTGGGTGTATTTTATTGTGGCAACACCACTACCACTTTACAGAGTGTACTGGGTGTATTTTATTGTGGCAACACTACTACCACTTTACAGAGTGTACTGGGTGTATTTTATTGTGGCAACACTACTAACACTTTACAGAGTGTACTGGGTGTATTTTATTGTGGCAACACCACTACCACTTTACAGAGTGTACTGGGTGTATTTTATTGTGGCACCACCACTACCACTATTTTACAGAGTGTACTGGGTGTATTTTTTTGTGGCAACACCACTACCACCACTTTACAGAGTGTACTGGGTGTATTTTACTGTGGCAACACCACTACCACTTTACAGAGTGTACTGGGTGTATTTTATTGTTGCAACACTACCACCACTTTACAGAGTGTACTGGGTGTATTTTATTGTGGCAACACGACTACCACTTTACAGAGTGTACTGGGTGTATTTTATTGTGGCAACACTACTACCACTTTACAGAGTGTACTGTGTGTATTTTATTGTGGCAACACTACTACCACTTTACAGAGTGTACTGGGTGTATTTTATTGTGGCAACACCACTACCACCTTACAGAGTGTACTGGGTGTATTTTATTGTGGCACCACCACTACCACTACTTTACAGAGTGTACTGGGTGTATTTTATTGTGGCAACGCCACTACCACCATATCACAGAGTGTACTGGGTGTATTTTACTGTGGCAACACCACTACAACTTTACAGAGTGTACTGGGTGTATTTTATTGTTGCAACACTACCACCACTTTACAGAGTGTACTAGGTGTATTTTATTGTGGCAACACTACCACCACTTTACAGAGTGTACTAGGTGTATTTTATTGTGGCAACACTACCACTACTTTACAGTGTGTACTGGGTGTATTTTATTGTGGCAACACTACTACCACTTTACAGAGTATACTGGGTGTATTTTATTGTGGCAACACCACTACCACTTTACAGAGTGTACTGGGTGTATTTTATTGTGGCAACACTACCACTTTACAGAGTGTACTGGGTGTATTTTATTGTAGCAACACCACTACCACTTTACAGAGTGTACTGGGTGTATTTTATTGTGGCAACATTACCACCAATTTACAGAGTGTACTGGGTGTATTTTATTGTGGTAGCACCACTACCACCACTTTACAGAGTGTACTGGGTGTATTTTATTGTGGTAGCACCACTACCACTTTACAGAGTGTACTGGGTGTATTTTATTGTGGCAACACCACTACCACTTTACAGAGTGTACTGGGTGTATTTTATTGTGGCAACACCACCACTTTACAGAGTGTACTGGGTGTATTTTATTGTAGCAACACCACTACCACTTTACAGAGTGTACTGGGTGTATTTTATTGTGGCAACAGTACCACCACTTTACAGAGTGTACTGGGTGTATTTTATTGTG
>OZ024760.1:31032170-31037170 GCA_964016885.1 Eledone cirrhosa
TGTTCCTTAAGGGTTAATTTTATGCTGGCCCCTACCGCATGTGCAATCATTTTCTTCAGTTCATCGTGGTTTTCGGGTGTCCGTATGGCTCTGGTCCACCCGTTCCATCTATCTGTGTAGGTTTTCTTGGCCATTGAGGTAATGGTAGGTGGTCTGCCTCTTGCTGGTCTTGTAGGGCACAGGTTGCTAAGGTCATAAGTGTCTAGGTAACTATTACTATGGGTAAGCTTAAGTAGAAGTCCCAGCTCACTGGTATCAATCCCACGGAACTCAACCTTGCTCTCGCTGATCATTTCTACGCATTTCTCCACAGCAAAATCCACGTCAATAGATGGATACAGGGACACAACATCCATACTGCCTAATATGCAGTTTGTTAGGTCCCCAGATCGGTTACCCGCGCCGATTCTGCTGAGGAGGTCCTCCGTGCTGTCACACACATCTGGGGACATCTCAATGATGGGGCGTATGATCAGGGAGAGGAAGTAGGACAGTCTGTAGTTACTAGCAATGTTAGCCCCACAGACTGGTCGTGTTGGTGGTCCCGTGGCAGGGTCCCAGCCCGTTTTATGGTCTTTTCGAAGCCCATACAACGCCGGCACGTCATTGTTCCAGGCCTGGAAGTTGTTGGCAGTCCTTTTGTTGGGCTGCATTATATTTGTCCACATCACCATATGGGCATTGAGGGCTTTTTCTCTATCCTCATGCTCCTGTGGTGTTACCTCTCTTGTGTTAGTGATGTGGGGTTGCATTGCCTGGATGTAGTTTGGCAGGCTGTCAACCGACATTCTGCCAGACTTGTCTGTTGGAAAACATGCTATCTCTCCATTACGCGAGCGCTGCATGAGCTTACGCAAGCCATTTGCAGATTCTTCTCCCAGTTGCTGGGCCTCTATTCTATTATGCTTCTTGCTATACTGTTCTATAATATTTCTAAGTTCGGATTTAGCTATACTAAATTGTGCTTCTGTTTGTTCATCGACCTGCGACGGCAACTGCGTGCGTTTGTTAAATGGCAAAGTCGTGGCGTGGACTCGTCGTAGGTCGAATGATTTATCGGAGGGGTTATAAAACGGAGAGTTCCAGGCTGCTGCTTTATGTGTACTAGTGCTATTATTATTGTTAGTTGTGTTATTTCTATTTCTATTTCCACCAGCAGCCTCAGCTTCATGGTTGTTTCTATGTCTCTCATAATTACTCCTGTCTCTTTCCACTGGCTCAATGTTGTTATCTACCCTATTTTGTGTGTCTGTGTGTTCGTCTTGGTTATTCTCTTTGTCCTTAGTCTCCCATCTCCTTTTCCTTTTAATCCTATTACTTTCTCTTATTTCTCTGATTTCTGTGCTACTGTCATTACTGTCATTACTTGTTTTCTGTGTCTGTGTGTTTGTTAAGATTGTGGTGGTGGTGAGAGGCATTGAATGCGTGTGTGTTGTTGTTGTTGGTGTGTGTTGTTGTTGATGTGTTTTGTTGTTGTCTCCGTGTGTGTGTGTGTTATCGTTGTTGTGTGTGTTGTTATTGTTGTTTGTGTCTGCGTGTCTGTTGTTGTTGTATCTGGGTATGTTGCTATTGTTGTTGATGTGTGTGTTGTTGTTATTGTTGTCTCCGTGTGTGTTATCGTTGCTGTGTGTGTTGTTATTGTTGTTTGTGTCTGCGTGTCTGTTGTTGTTGTATCTGGGTATGTTGCTATTGTTGTTGTTGTTGTATCTGGGTATGTTGCTATTGTTGTTGTTGTTGTTATTGTTGTTTGTGTCTGTGTGTCTGTTGTTGTTGGGATGTGTGTTGTATATGTGTGTGCGTATATTGTTGCTTTTGTTTTTGATGCTCCAGCGTAGTTTTGTAAATGATTTTTCTATTTCTGACAGACAACTAATCATATTTACCTTCTTGAATGTCGCAAATTTGGGTGGCAGACGTAATACAGACATTTCATTATTATCTATTTCCGTGTTTCTATAAATGTTGGTATTTTCGTTGTTGAACTCTTCAGATAATGAGGTGTCGGCCATGTTGATACCGTCAATTTTGTCGGGATATCTATTGGTATACTCTATAGTATCCCGATTTAGCTTTGCCTGTTTAAGCCACTTTAATTTTCTGTTAAAGTGCTTATCATATTCTTGAGTAATGTACTGTTCTTCGGGGCGTATAAGGCTTATAAATGTTAGTTTTTCTGCTGGTGTGGTGATTTTAGATATTTCTTGTATTAGGTTACGCTTTAGTTTTTCTTGATGACTTAATTCTCTATAGATCTTCTTTTTTATGTTTAGAATTAAAGTTCGTTTTAGCCTATCTGCTTGTTTTTTGGTGAGTTGTAATCTTCTAACGTCGGTATTGATGGTGTTGGTGTAGATTCTAGAAGTGGTGCACAGTTTTATGAAGTGTAGTTGTCGAGATGTTATGGTTTTTCGTAGACAACAGAACATGGTGGTTTTCAGTATCTTGTTAGCCTGGCTAAGGCTTACGATATTTCGTTTCTGAATTTGTTTAGCAAGATTCTTTATCTGAAATCGTGTGTTGAAACCGATATTGTTATACTTTGGGAGGGTCATGTTGCCAATAAGAAACACACGCACCAGTTGCTTTCACTTCAATTTATTATATATTTATAAATTCATAAATTTACAAATCTACAAACTTATAAATTATAAATTTCTGGTTGGTTGGTTGGTTCCACAACCAGATAGTTGTTTATATATATAGTCATAGTCCTTTCGTCACACACTCTGTGACCTCTTCAGTGACTGGGGATTCCTTTCTTCGTTTCTGTGCCTTTTCTTTCTTCTATCCTACGCCATTTTGTTTCTGTGTGTGTGTTGTGTGCTCAGTTTGCGCATGTGCCACATCCGGGTGTCTGTGTGTGTTTGTGTTCATTTTTCTATTTGTTTATTTATTTATTGTTGGTTGGTTGTTTGTTCTATGTGTGTGTGTGTTTTCATTTTGTCCTGTGTGTGTTTTCATTTTGTGTGTGTTTTCAATTGTAAGTTGTTTGTTCTATGTGTGTGTGTGTTTTCATTTTGTCCTTAATTGTAAGTTGTGATGTTGCTGTTCCACTCATATTTTCTATTTAATTTTGGTTTTAATTCTTTTATGCTTACTGCCTCTGTAATTTGCCTAAACATTGCGTCTTTTCTGTGCGTGGATTCTATTTTTATTTCTATGCTCTCTAATCTACCCCTGTGTTCTATCTTAGCATGTTGGTAGAGCACAGATGATTCTTTATTATCTTGGAGGTCTCGCCAGTGTTCATTTATTCGTTCCCCTATACTACGAGCTGTCTCACCTATGTACACTATATTTTTGTTTCTACATTGTCCTTCAGTACATCTTATGCTATACACTACATTTCTAGTTTTACAATTAATATGGGGGCTTATTTTACAGGTTATACATTTCTTTTCTATACATGAGGGTTTTTGGAACGGGTATGTCTTGCTAATAAGTGTTTTTACGGAGGTACCAGGTCTTTCTACTATCTTAATATTGAGATTATAATATATTATTATATATTTGAAACCACGTGTTTTCGAACTTGTGAGTACATTTTCCTTTAACTACAAATTGGGGTGGATTGGCAGTATCGGTGGAGGGTCGGACGCCATGCTTTCCAGCATAGTTACGTCCCTTTACGATCTGAGTTCAAATCCTGCCGAGGTTGACTTTGCCTTTCATCCTTACGGGGTCGATAAAATAAAGTACCAGTAATGTACTGGGTAATTGCTGGCCTTGTGCCAAAAGTAGAAACAATTATTATTATATACTTTCGTCTTTTCATTAACTTAATTAATTTCAAATAACCAGAATATATATATATATATATATATATATATATATATATATATATATATATATATATATATATATATATACTCATATTTATATATATACTCTTCTCACTCACACACAAGAAAAACAAAAAACAAAAATAAATCAAAAATAAATTTAAAAAAAATATATATATATATTGAAATACTTAACTAAAACACACACACTCAAAACTAGAATGGCTAACCAGCAAAAATCCAAACAGAACTGGTCTGATAATGAAATCGACATTCTAATAAACACATGGCATTGCCTTACCCAAACAGAAGACATAGATGCTTCATCTCTGAACGACATTGCTAAACGTACAGTTCAATTTTTGAAAACTCGATCTGAACAACAGATTCAAAATAAATTAAAGCAAATCGAAATTGCTTTTAAATTAATCAATAAACATTTGGATAAACTACGGTGTGTTTTTTCTTCGAATGCTGTCCAGCAGCAGCAACAACAACAACAGCAGCTACAACGGCAACAACAACAACAGCTACAACAACAACAACAGCAACAACAACAACAACGACAACAACAGTGTGAACCACTCCTTGATTCATCAACAATGGCCGATCTACTAAATGAAACTATTGACCCCCCAGTAGCCTCTGTCTCACAGCATGAAACGCCACATCCTTTCTCTGGCCCAGCAGTCCAATCATCACCACTGCCAACATCTCTGCCTGCTACTACTACTACTACTACAACAGTTTTGTCTACTGCTATGTCAAAGAATTTACCTTCTAATACCAGAACAAGAACTCTCCCTCCCACAGTCCACAAAGGTCGTCAAATCCTACCCAAACCATCATCTACACCTCTCACAACACACACACCCACATACCCACCCACTCGAAACCCCATCATTTGCCGCTACTCTCTACGCTATAGAATATGTACGGATAGTGGCTGCAAATTCACCCATTTACCTAGGACAAAACGATCTATCCCCACAAACAGCCACCACCATAATACATACTCTAATTTAACACCAACACAACCACCAATAACTCAAACAAGGAATCCACAAATCTGCCGCTTTTCCCTGCGAGACAGATTGTGTTTAGACCGGGATTGTCCCTTTACCCATCTCCCGGGGACCCGTCGGACAAATGAAAATAAAATTAAAAATAAAAGCAAAAACAAAAACCATAACCTACATAAAAATAACCACTACCACA
>OZ024760.1:31044670-31054670 GCA_964016885.1 Eledone cirrhosa
GTATTTTGACAGCTGTCTACTACAACAGCCAGGTATCACATGGGTGGGAAGTATTTTGACAGCTGTCTACTACAACAGACAGGTTCCTCACAGGTGGGAAGTATTTTGACAGCTTCCTACTACAACAGCCAGGTACCACATGGCTGGGAAGTATTTTGACAGCTGTCTACTACAACATCCAGGTACCACATGGGTGGGAAGTATTTTGACGGCTGCCTACTACAACAGCCAGGTACCTCACAGGTGAAAAGTATTTAGACAGCTCTCTACTACAACAGCGAGGTACCACATGGGTGGCAAGTATTTTGACAGCTGTCTACTAAAACAGCCAGCTACCACAGATCTCCAAATTAAACTTAGTCTAAAGACCATCCTGTTGTTTTGTGTGTGTGTGTGAGAAGGGGGGGGGGATAAAATATGTGCGTGTGTGTTTGTTTCTTTTTTAGTTTTTGTGGCAGCACCACTACCACTTTTCAGAGTGTATTGGATGTATTTTATTGTGGTAGCACCACTACCATTTTACAGAGTGTACTGGGTGTATTTTATTGTGACAACACCCCTACCATTTTACAGAGTGTACTGAGTGTATTTTATTGTGGCAACACCACTTCCACTTTACAGAATGTACTGGGTGTATTTTATTGTGGCAACACTACCACCACTTTACAGAGTGTTCTGGGTGAATTTTATTGTGGCAACACCACAACCACTTTACAGAGTGTACTGGGTGTATTTTATTGTGGCACCACCACTATCACTTTACAGAGTGTACTGGGTGTAATTTATTGTGGCAACACCACTTTACAGAGTGTACTGGGTGTATTTTATTGTAACAACACCACTTTACAGAGTGTACTGGGTGTATTTTATTGTGGCAACACCACTACCACTTTGCAGAGTGTACTGGGTGTATTTTATTGTAGCAACACCACTACTACTTTATAGAGTGTACTGGGTGTATTTTATTGTAGCAACACTACCACCACTTTACAGAGTGTACTGGGTGTATTTTATTGTGGCAACACTACCACCACTTTACAGAGTGTACTGGGTGCATTTTATTGTGGCAACACTACTACCATTTTACAGAGTATACTGGGTGTATTTTATTGTGGCAACACCACTACCACTTTACAGAGTGTACTGGGTGTATTTTATTGTGGCAACACCACTACCACTTTACAGAGTGTACTGGGTGTATTTTATTGTAGCAACACCACTACCACTTTACAGAGTGTACTGGGTGTATTTTATTGTGGCAACACTACCACTACTTTACAGAGTGTACTGGGTGTATTTTATTGTGGCAACACTACTACCACTTTACAGAGTGTACTGGGTGTATTTTATTGTGGCAACACCACTACCACTTTATAGAGTGTACTGGATGTATTTTATTGTGACAACACCACTACCACGTTACAGAGTGTACTGGGTGTATTTTATTGTGGCAACACCACTTCCACTTTACAGAGTGTACTGGGTGTATATAATTTTGGCAACACCACTACCACTTTACAGAGTGTACTGGGTGTATTTTATTGTGGCAACACGACTACCACTTTACAGAGTGTACTGGGTGTATTTTATTGTAGCAAAACCACTACCACTTTACAGAGTGTATTGGGTGTATTTTATTGTGGCAACACTACCACCACTTTACAGAGTGTACTGGGTGTATTTTATTGTAGCAATACCACTACCACTTTACAGAGTGTACTGGGTGTATTTTATTGTAGCAATACCACTACCACTTTACAGAGTGTACTGGGTGTATTTTATTGTAGCAACACCACTACCACTTTACAGAGTGTACTGGGTGTATTTTATTGTTGCAACACTACCACCACTTTACAGAGTGTACTGGGTGTATTTTATTGTGGCAACACTACCACTACTTTACAGAGTGTACTGGGTGTATTTTATTGTGGCAACACTACTACCACTTTACAGAGTATACTGGGTGTATTTTATTGTGGCAACACCACTACCACTTTACAGAGTGTACTGGGTGTATTTTATTGTGGCAACACCACCACTTTACAGAGTGTACTGGGTGTATTTTATTGTAGCAACACAACTACCACTTTACAGAGTGTACTGGGTGTATTTTATTGTGGCAACACTCCCACCACTTTACAGAGTGTACTGGGTGTATTTTATTGTGGTAGCACCACCACCACTTTACAGAGTGTTCTGGGTGTATTTTATTGTGGCAGCACCACCTCTTTACAGAGTGTACTGGGTGTATTTTATCGTGGCAACACTACCACCACTTTACAGAGTGTACTGCGTGTATTTTATTGTGGTAGCACCACTACCACTTTACAGACTGTACACATGGGTGGGAAGCATTTTGAGAGCTTCCTACTACAACAGCCAGGTACCTCACAGGTGGTAAGTATTTTGACAGCTGTCTACTACAACAGAGGTACCACATGGGTGGAAAGTATTTTGACAGCTGTCTACTACAACAGCCAGGTACCTCACAGGTGGTAAGTATTTTGACAGCTCTCTACTACAACAGCCAGGTACCACATGGTTGGGAAGTATTTTGACAGCTGTCTACTACAACAGAGAGGTACCACATGGATGGGAAGTATTTTGACAGCTGTCTACTACAACAGCCAGGTACCACATGGTTGGGAAGTATTTTGACAGCTGTCTACTACAACAGAGAGGTACCACATGGGTGTGAAGTATTTTGACAGCTGTCTACCACAACAGCCAGGTAACACATGGGTGGGAAGTATTTTGACAGCTGTCTACTACAACATCCAGTTACCACATGGAATGGAAGTATTTTGACAGCTGTCTAATACAACAGCCAGGTACCACATGGGTGGCAAGTATTTGACAGCTGTCTACTACAACAGAGAGGTACCTCACAGGTGAGAAGTATTTTGACAGCTTCCTACTACAACAGCCAGGTACCACATGCATGGGAAGTATTTTGACAGCTGTCTACTACAACAGCCAGGTACCACATGGATGGGAAGTATTTTGACAGCTGTCTACTACAACAACCAGGTACCACACAGGTGGGAAGTATTTTGACAGCTGTCTACTACAACAGCCAGGTACCTCACAGGTGGGAAGTATTTTGACAGCTGTCTACTACAACAGCCAGGTACCACATGGGTGGGAAGTATTTTGACAGCTGTCTACTACAACAGCCAGGTACCTCACAGGTGGGGAGTATTTTGACAGCTGTCTACTACAACAGCCAGGTACCACATGGCTGGGGAGTATTTTGACAGCTGTCTACTACAACAGCCAGGTACCACATGGGTGGGAAGTATTTTGACAGCTGTCTACAACAGCCAGGAACCAAATGGAAGGGAAGTATTTTGACAGCTTCCTACTACAACAGCCAGGTACCACATGGGTGGGAAGTATTTTGACAGCTCTCTACTACCACAGTTGGGTACGACATGGGTGGGGAGTATTTTGACAGCTGTCTACTACAATAGACAGGCACCTCACAGTTGGGAAGTATTTTAACAGCTGTCTATTAGAACAGCCAGGTACCACATGGCTGGGAAGTATTTTGACAGCTTCCTACTACAACAGCCAGGTACCACACATGTGGGAAGCATTCTGACAGCTGTCTACTACAACAGCCATGTACCTCACAGGTGGGAAGTATTTTCACAGCTACCTACTACAACAGCCAGGTGCCACATAGGTGGGAAGTATTTTGATAGCTGTCTACCACAACAGCAATGTACCACATGGGTGGGAAGTATTTTGACAGCTCTCTACTACCACAGTTGGGTACGACATGGGTGGGAAGTATTTTGACAGCTTCCTACTACAACAGCCAGGTACCACATGGGTGGGAAGTATTTTGATAGCTATCTACCACAACAGCAATGTACCACATGAATGGGAAGTATTTTGACAGCTCTCTACTACCACAGTTGGGTACGACATGGGTGGGAAGTATTTTGACAGCTTCCTACTACAACAGCCAGGTACCACTTGGGTGGGAAGTATTTTGATAGCTGTCTACTATAACAGCAAATAACCTCACAGATGGGAAGTATTTGGACAGCTATCTACTTCAACAGCCATGTACCTCACAGGTGGGAAATATTTTGACAGCTGTTTACTACAACAGCCAGGTACCTCAGAGGTGGGAATTATTTTAAAAGCTGTCTACTACAACAGCCAGGTACCTCACAGGTGGGAATTATTTTGACAGTTGTCTACTACAACAGCCAGGTACCACATGGGTGGGAAGTATTTTGACAGCTGTCTACTACAACATCCAGGTACCACATGGGTGGGAAGTATTTTGACGGCTGCCTACTACAACAGCCAGGTACCATACAGGTGAAAAGTATTTAGACAGCTCTCTACTACAACAGCCAGGTACCACATGGGTGGCAAGTATTTTGACAGCTGTCTACTAAAACAGCCAGCTACCACAGATCTCCAGATTAAACTTAGTCTAAAGACCATCCTGTTGTTTTGTGTGTGTGTGTGAGAAGGGGGGGGGGATAAAATATGTCCGTGTGTGTTTGTTTCTTTTTTAGTTTTTGTGGCAGCACCACTACCACTTTTCAGAGTGTATTGGATGTATTTTATTGTGGTAGCACCACTACCATTTTACAGAGTGTACTGGGTGTATTTTATTGTGACAACACCACTACCATGTTACAGAGTCTACTGAGTGTATTTTATTGTGGCAACACCACTTCCACTTTACAGAATGTACTGGGTGTATTTTATTGTGGCAACACTACCACCACTTTACAGAGTGTTCTGGGTGAATTTTATTGTGGCAACACCAATACCACTTTACAGAGTGTACTGGGTGTATTTTATTGTGGCAGCACAACTACCACTTTACAGAGTGTACTGGGTGTATTTTATTGTGGCAACACCACTACCACTTTACAGAGTTGGCTGGGTGTATTTTATTGTAGCAACACAACTACCACTTTACAGAGTGTACTGCGTGTATTTTATTGTGGCAACACCACTTTACAGAGTGTACTGGGTGTATTTTATTGTGGCAACACCACTACCACTTTACAGAGTGTACTGGGTGTATTTCATTGTGGCACCACCACTACCACTTTACAGAGTGTACTGGGTGTATTTTATTGTGGCAACACCACCTTACAGAGTGTACAGGGTGTATTTTATTGTGGCAACACCACTACCACTTTGCAGAGTGTACTGGGTGTATTTTATTGTGGCACCACCACTACCACTTTACAGAGTGTACTGGGTGTATTTTATTGTGGCAACACCACTTTACAGAGTGTACTGGGTGTATTTTATTGTGGCAACACCACTACCACTTTGCAGAGTGTACTGGGTGTATTTTATTGTAGCAACACCACTACCACTTTATAGAGTGTACTGGGTGTATTTTATTGTGGCAACACCACTACCACTTTACAGAGTGTACTGGGTGTATTTTATTGTGGCAACACTACCACCACTTTACAGAGTGTACTGGGTGTATTTTATTGTAGCAACACAACTACCACTTTACAGAGTGTACTGGGTGTATTTTATTGTGGCAACACTCCCACCACTTTACAGAGTGTACTGGGTGTATTTTATTGTGGTAGCACCACCACCACTTTACAGAGTGTACTGGGTGTATTTTATTGTGGCAACACCACTTTACAGAGTGTACTGGGTGTATTTTATTGTGGCAACACCACTACCACTTTGCAGAGTGTACTGGGTGTATTTTATTGTAGCAACACCACTACCACTTTATAGAGTGTACTGGGTGTATTTTATTGTGGCAACACCACTACCACTTTACAGAGTGTACTGGGTGTATTTTATTGTGGCAACACTACCACCACTTTACAGAGTGTACTGGGTGTATTTTATTGTGGCAACACCACTACCACTTTACAGAGTGTACTGGGTGTATTTTATTATGGCAACACTACCACCACTTTACAGAGTGTACTGGGTGTATTTTATTGTGGTAGCACCACCACCACTTTACAGAGTGTTCTGGGTGTATTTTATTGTGGCAGCACCACCTCTTTACAGAGTGTACTGGGTGTATTTTATCGTGGCAACACTACCACCACTTTACAGAGTGTACTGCGTGTATTTTATTGTGGTAGCACCACTACCACTTTACAGACTGTACACATGGGTGGGAAGCATTTTGAGAGCTTCCTACTACAACAGCCAGGTACCTCACAGGTGGTAAGTATTTTGACAGCTGTCTACTACAACAGAGGTACCACATGGGTGGAAAGTATTTTGACAGCTGTCTACTACAACAGCCAGGTACCTCACAGGTGGTAAGTATTTTGACAGCTCTCTACTACAACAGCCAGGTACCACATGGTTGGGAAGTATTTTGACAGCTGTCTACTACAACAGAGAGGTACCACATGGATGGGAAGTATTTTGACAGCTGTCTACTACAACAGCCAGGTACCACATGGATGGGAAGTATTTTGACAGCTGTCTACTACAACAGAGAGGTACCACATGGGTGTGAAGTATTTTGACAGCTGTCTACCACAACAGCCAGGTAACACATGGGTGGGAAGTATTTTGACAGCTGTCTACTACAACATCCAGTTACCACATGGGTGGGAAGTATTTTGACAGCTGTCTAATACAACAGCCAGGTACCACATGGGTGGGAAGTATTTGACAGCTGTCTACTACTACAGAGAGGTACCTCACAGGTGAGAAGTATTTTGACAGCTTCCTACTACAACAGCCAGGTACCACATGCATGGGAAGTATTTTGACAGCTGTCTACTACAACAGCCAGGTACCACATGGATGGGAAGTATTTTGACAGCTGTCTACTACAACAACCAGGTACCACACAGGTGGGAAGTATTTTGACAGCTGTCTACTACAACAGCCAGGTACCTCACAGGTGGGAAGTATTTTGACAGCTGTCTACTACAACAGCCAGGTACCACATGGGTGGGAAGTATTTTGACAGCTGTCTACTACAACAGCCAGGTACCTCACAGGTGGGAAGTATTTTGACAGCTGTCTACTACAACAGCCAGGTACCACATGGGTGGGGAGTATTTTGACAGCTGTCTACTACAATAGACAGGCACCTCACCGGTGGGAAATATTTTGACAGCTGTCTATTAGAACAGCCAGGTACCTCACAGGTTGGAAGTATTTTGACAGCTGTCTACTACAACAGCCAGGTACCACATGGGTGGGAAGTATTTTGACAGCTGTCTACAACAGCCAGGAACCAAATGGAAGGGAAGTATTTTGACAGCTTCCTACTACAACAGCCAGGTACCACATGGGTGGGAAGTATTTTGACAGCTCTCTACTACCACAGTTGGGTACGACATGGGTGGGGAGTATTTTGACAGCTGTCTACTACAATAGACAGGCACCTCACAGTTGGGAAGTATTTTGACAGCTGTCTATTAGAACAGCCAGGTACCACATGGCTGGGAAGTATTTTGACAGCTGTCTACTACAACAGAGAGGTACCACATGGGTGTGAAGTATTTTGACAGCTGTCTACCACAACAGCCAGGTAACACATGGGTGGGAAGTATTTTGACAGCTGTCTACTACAACATCCAGTTACCACATGGGTGGGAAGTATTTTGACAGCTGTCTAATACAACAGCCAGGTACCACATGGGTGGGAAGTATTTGACAGCTGTCTACTACTACAGAGAGGTACCTCACAGGTGAGAAGTATTTTGACAGCTTCCTACTACAACAGCCAGGTACCACATGCATGGGAAGTATTTTGACAGCTGTCTACTACAACAGCCAGGTACCACATGGATGGGAAGTATTTTGACAGCTGTCTACTACAACAACCAGGTACCACACAGGTGGGAAGTATTTTGACAGCTGTCTACTACAACAGCCAGGTACCTCACAGGTGGGAAGTATTTTGACAGCTGTCTACTACAACAGCCAGGTACCACATGGGTGGGAAGTATTTTGACAGCTGTCTACTACAACAGCCAGGTACCTCACAGGTGGGAAGTATTTTGACAGCTGTCTACTACAACAGCCAGGTACCACATGGGTGGGGAGTATTTTGACAGCTGTCTACTACAATAGACAGGCACCTCACCGGTGGGAAATATTTTGACAGCTGTCTATTAGAACAGCCAGGTACCTCACAGGTTGGAAGTATTTTGACAGCTGTCTACTACAACAGCCAGGTACCACATGGGTGGGAAGTATTTTGACAGCTGTCTACAACAGCCAGGAACCAAATGGAAGGGAAGTATTTTGACAGCTTCCTACTACAACAGCCAGGTACCACATGGGTGGGAAGTATTTTGACAGCTCTCTACTACCACAGTTGGGTACGACATGGGTGGGGAGTATTTTGACAGCTGTCTACTACAATAGACAGGCACCTCACAGTTGGGAAGTATTTTGACAGCTGTCTATTAGAACAGCCAGGTACCACATGGCTGGGAAGTATTTTGACAGCTTCCTACTACAACAGCCAGGTACCACTCATGTGGGAAGTATTCTGACAGCTCTCTACTACAACAGCCATGTACCTCACAGATGGGAAGTATTTTCACAGCTACCTACTACAACAGCCAGGTGCCACATAGGTGGGAAGTATTTTGAAAGCTGTCTACCACAACAGCAATGTACCACATGGGTGGGAAGTATTTTGACAGCTCTCTACTACCACAGTTGGGTACGACATGGGTGGGAAGTATTTTGACAGCTTCCTACTACAACAGCCAGGTACCACATGGGTGGGAAGTATTTTGATAGCTGTCTACCACAACAGCAATGTACCACATGAATGGGAAGTATTTTGACAGCTCTCTACTACCACAGTTGGGTACGACATGGGTGGGAAGTATTTTGACAGCTTCCTACTACAACAGCCAGGTACCACTTGGGTGGGAAGTATTTTGATAGCTGTCTACTATAACAGCAAATAACCTCACAGATGGGAAGTATTTGGACAGCTATCTACTTCAACAGCCATGTACCTCACAGGTGGGAAATATTTTGACAGCTGTCTACTACAACAGCCAGGTACCTCACAGGTGGGAATTATTTTGAAAGTTGTCTACTACAACAGCCAGGTACCTCACAGGTGGGAATTATTTTGACAGTTGTCTACTACAACAGCCAGGTACCACATGGGTGGGAAGTATTTTGACAGCTGTCTACTACAACATCCAGGTACCACATGGGTGGGAAGTATTTTGACGGCTGCCTACTACAACAGCCAGGTACCATACAGGTGAAAAGTATTTAGACAGCTCTCTACTACAACAGCCAGGTACCACATGGGTGGCAAGTATTTTGACAGCTGTCTACTAAAACAGCCAGCTACCACAGATCTCCAGATTAAACTTAGTCTAAAGACCATCCTGTTGTTTTGTGTGTGTGTGTGAGAAGGGGGGGGGGGATAAAATATGTGCGTGTGTGTTTGTTTCTTTTTTAGTTTTTGTGGCAGCACCACTACCACTTTTCAGAGTGTATTGGATGTATTTTATTGTGGTAGCACCACTACCATTTTACAGAGTGTACTGGGTGTATTTTATTGTGACAACACCACTACCATGTTACAGAGTGTACTGAGTGTATTTTATTGTGGCAACACCACTTCCACTTTACAGAATGTACTGGGTGTATTTTATTGTGGCAACACTACCACCACTTTACAGAGTGTTCTGGGTGAATTTTATTGTAGCAACACCACTACCACTTTACAGAGTGTACTGGGTTGTATTTTTTTGTAGCAACACCACTACCCCTTTACAGAGTGTACTGGGTTGTATTTTATTGTAGCAACACAACTACCACTTTACAGAGTGTACTGCGTGTATTTTATTGTGGCAACACCACTTTACAGAGTGTACTGGGTGTATTTTATTGTGGCAACACCACTACCACTTTACAGAGTGTACTGGGTGTATTTCATTGTGGCACCACCACTACCACTTTACAGAGTGTACTGGGTGTATTTTATTGTGGCAACACCACCTTACAGAGTGTACAGGGTGTA
>OZ024760.1:31059670-31089670 GCA_964016885.1 Eledone cirrhosa
GATGTCATCATTACTGTTGGAGATGTCATCATTACTGTTGGTGATGATGTCACCATCACTGTTTACAATGTCACCATTATTGATGACGACATCATTAATATTGATGTCATCATTGTTGTTGATGTCTTCCATGTTGAGGCTATAATCATTTATGATGTCAACGTTGGCGATGTCATTGATGATGTCATTGATGATGTCATCACAGTTGGTGTTGGTGTCACTGTCTTCAGTGTTTGAGATGTCATCACAGATCTCAGTGACATTGTCATCACAGATGTCAGTGACGATATTGTCATCACAGGAGATGCCATTGATGTTGTCCTCAGTGTTGATGCTGTTGTCATCACCATTGATAATGTCATCACAGATGCCGTTCATGTTGTCATCGCAGATGTCATTGACATTTATGTCATCATAGTTAATGTTGTCATTGACATTGTTGCCGTCATCAGAGTTGATATTGTCATTGTTGACTCTGTCGTCGCAGATGTCGTTGACATTTATATCATCACAGCTGATGTCATTGACGCTGTTGCCACCATCGGAGTTAATGATGCCATTGACATTATTGCCGTCATCACAGCTGATATTGTCATTGACGCTGTTGCCACCATCGGAGTTAATGATGCCATTGACGTTGTTGCTGTCATCACAGCTGATGTTGTCATTGACGATGTTGCCACCATCGGAGTTAATGATGCCATAGACGTTGTTGCCATCATCACAGCTGATTTCATTGACGTTGTTGCCGTCATCACAGTTGATGTTGTCATTGATGCTGTTTCGGTCGTCAGAGCTGATGACGCCATTGACATTGTTGCGGTCATCAGAGTTGATGACGCCATTGACACTGTTGCGGTCGTCAGAGTTGATACCGTCATCACTGTCAACATCATTTATTCTGACATTGTCATTGCAGCTGATGTTTGTAATACTTTTGTCGATAATGCCAAGTCCTGTGACATCACCATCACAGCTGATGTCATCATCGCTGTTGTTGTTGCTGTTTGAATTGCTGTTTGAATTGCTGTTCGACTCGCTGTGCGACTTGCTGTGTGACTTGCTGTGTGACTTGCTGTGTGACTTGCTGCTCCTGCTGCTGTTGCGGCTGCTGTGACTCTTCTTGTAACCTCCCTTTATACTAACTGCTTCCTCTCTTTCACTCTCTTCATATTGACCTGAAATTCAGAGAAGAACAATTTAAAGACATTTATGTGAAACCATCAACCATTACAGGGTGACAGGGTGGCAGAGTGACTGGGTGAAAGAGTGACAGAGTGACTGGGTGACAGAGTGACTGGGTGACAGAGTGACTGGGTGACATGGTGACTGGATGACAGAGTGACTGGGTGACTGGATGACTAGGTGACAGGGTGACAGAGTGACTGGGTGACATGGTGACAGAGTGACTGGGTGATAGAGTGACTGGGTGACAGAGTGACAGGCTGACAGAGTGACTGGGTGACACAGTGACTGGGTGACAGGATGATAGGGTGACTGCATGACAGAATGACTGGGTGACAGGGTGGCAGAGTGACTGGGTGACAGAGTGACAGGGTGACAGGATGACTAGATTACAGGGTGACAGAGTGACTGGGTGACTAGATGACAGGGTGGCTGGATGACAGAGTGACTGGGTGACATGGTGACTGGGTGACAGAGTGACTGGGTGACAGAGTGACTGGGTGACAGGGTGATAGAGTGGCATGGTGACAGGATGACAGGGTGACTGGATGACAGGATGACAGAGTGACTGGGTGACTAGGTGACAGAGTGACAGAGTGACTGGGCTAAACTATGTCATGTGGGGGGTGAGTGGCTACATATATGGCAAACAACAGGAGCCTCCTCCCACCCAACAATATTTGTTAAAGAGAAACTGTGTTACCGTGAGAGGAAGGGCTGATTGCATTGTTTTCATTGGACTTATGGAAGTAAAGTGGAGGTGACTGCTGGTGTCGACTCTGCTCCTCTGATCTCTCATCTCTGTTTTGTTGCTGGGCTTGGTACATCTCCTCCATTGATACAGGTTCTGATAGTGGTGGTGGTGGTGGTGGTGATGGTAGTGTGTATAGTGGTGATGGTGGTGGTGGTGATGGTAGTGTGTATAGTGGTGATGGTAGTGTGTATAGTGGTGGTGGTGGTGATGGTAGTGTGTATAGTGGTGGTGGTGGTGATGGTAGTGTGTATAGTGGTGATGGTGGTGGTGGTGATGGTAGTGTGTATAGTGGTGATGGTAGTGTGTATAGTGGTGATGGTAGTGTGTATAGTGGTGGTGGTGGTGATGGTAGTGTGTATAGTGGTGATGGTGGTGATGGTAGTGTGTATAGTGGTGATGGTAGTGTGTATAGTGGTGGTGGTGGTGATGGTAGTGTGTATAGTGGTGATGGTGGTGATGGTAGTGTGTATAGTGGTGATGGTAGTGTGTATAGTGGTGATGGTGGTGATGGTAGTGTGTATAGTGGTGATGGTGGTGATGGTAGTGTGTATAGTGGTGATGGTGGTGATGGTAGTGTGTATAGTGGTGATGGTGGTGATGGTAGTGTGTATAGTGGTGATGGTAGTGTGTATAGTGGTGATGGTAGTGTGTATAGTGGTGGTGGTAGTGTGTATAGTGGTGATGGTGGTGATGGTAGTGTGTATAGTGGTGATGGTGGTGATGGTAGTGTGTATAGTGGTGATGGTAGTGTGTATAGTGGTGATGGTAGTGTGTATAGTGGTGGTGGTAGTGTGTATAGTGGTGATGGTGGTGATGGTAGTGTGTATAGTGGTGATGGTAGTGTGTATAGTGGTGATGGTGGTGATGGTAGTGTGTATAGTGGTGATGGTAGTGTGTATAGTGGTGATGGTAGTGTGTATAGTGGTGATGGTAGTGTGTATAGTGGTGGTGGTAGTGTGTATAGTGGTGATGGTGGTGATGGTAGTGTGTATAGTGGTGATGGTGGTGATGGTAGTGTGTATAGTGGTGATGGTAGTGTGTATAGTGGTGATGGTAGTGTGTATAGTGGTGGTGGTAGTGTGTATAGTGGTGATGGTAGTGTGTATAGTGGTGGTGGTAGTGTGTATAGTGGTGATGGTGGTGATAGTAGTGTGTATAGTGGTGATGGTAGTGTGTATAGTGGTGATGGTAGTGTGTATAGTGGTGGTGGTAGTGTGTATAGTGGTGATGGTGGTGATGGTAGTGTGTATAGTGGTGATGGTAGTGTGTATAGTGGTGATGGTAGTGTGTATAGTGGTGGTGGTAGTGTGTATAGTGGTGATGGTGGTGATGGTAGTGTGTATAGTGGTGATGGTGGTGATGGTAGTGTGTATAGTGGTGATGGTAGTGTGTATAGTGGTGATGGTAGTGTGTATAGTGGTGGTGGTAGTGTGTATAGTGGTGATGGTGGTGATGGTAGTGTGTATAGTGGTGATGGTGGTGATGGTAGTGTGTATAGTGGTGATGGTAGTGTGTATAGTGGTGATGGTAGTGTGTATAGTGGTGGTGGTAGTGTGTATAGTGGTGATGGTAGTGTGTATAGTGGTGGTGGTGGTGATGGTAGTGTGTATAGTGGTGATGGTAGTGTGTATAGTGGTGATGGTAGTGTGTATAGTGGTGGTGGTAGTGTGTATAGTGGTGATGGTGGTGATGGTAGTGTGTATAGTGGTGATGGTGGTGATGGTAGTGTGTATAGTGGTGATGGTGGTGATGGTAGTGTGTATAGTGGTGATGGTAGTGTGTATAGTGGTGATGGTAGTGTGTATAGTGGTGGTGGTAGTGTGTATAGTGGTGATGGTGGTGATGGTAGTGTGTATAGTGGTGATGGTGGTGATGGTAGTGTGTATAGTGGTGATGGTGGTGATGGTGGTGATGGTAGTGTGTATAGTGGTGATGGTAGTGTGTATAGTGGTGATGGTAGTGTGTATAGTGGTGGTGGTAGTGTGTATAGTGGTGATGGTGGTGATGGTAGTGTGTATAGTGGTGATGGTAGTGTGTATAGTGGTGATGGTAGTGTGTATAGTGGTGGTGGTAGTGTGTATAGTGGTGATGGTGGTGATGGTAGTGTGTATAGTGGTGATGGTAGTGTGTATAGTGGTGATGGTAGTGTGTATAGTGGTGGTGGTAGTGTGTATAGTGGTGATGGTGGTGATGGTAGTGTGTATAGTGGTGATGGTGGTGATGGTAGTGTGTATAGTGGTGATGGTAGTGTGTATAGTGGTGATGGTAGTGTGTATAGTGGTGGTGGTAGTGTGTATAGTGGTGATGGTGGTGATGGTAGTGTGTATAGTGGTGATGGTGGTGATGGTAGTGTGTATAGTGGTGATGGTAGTGTGTATAGTGGTGATGGTAGTGTGTATAGTGGTGGTGGTAGTGTGTATAGTGGTGATGGTAGTGTGTATAGTGGTGGTGGTGGTGATGGTAGTGTGTATAGTGGTGATGGTGGTGATGGTAGTGTGTATAGTGGTGATGGTGGTGATGGTAGTGTGTATAGTGGTGATGGTAGTGTGTATAGTGGTGATGGTAGTGTGTATAGTGGTGGTGGTAGTGTGTATAGTGGTGATGGTAGTGTGTATAGTGGTGGTGGTGGTGATGGTAGTGTGTATAGTGGTGGTGGTGGTGATGGTAGTGTGTATAGTGGTGGCGGTGGTGGTGGTGGTGGTAGTGTTGTGTGTATAGTGGTGGTGGTGGTGGTGGTGGTGATGGTAGTGTGTATAGTGGTGGTGGTGGTGGTGGTGGTGATGATGGTAGTGTTGTGTGTATAGTGGTGGTGGTGATGGTAGTGTGTATAGTGGTGGTGGTGGTGATGGTAGTGTTGTGTGTATAGTGGTGATGGTAATGTGTATAGTGGTGGTGGTGGTGGTGATGGTAGTGTGTATAGTGGTGGTGGTGGTGGTAGTTTTGTGTGTATAGTGGTGGTGGTGGTGGTGGTGGTGGTGGTGGTGGTAGTGTTGCGTGTATAGTGGTGGTGGTGATGGTAGTGTGTATGGTGGTGGTGTTGGTGGTGATGGTAGTGTGTATAGTGGTGGTGGTGGTGGTGGTAGTGTTGTGTGTATAGTGGTGGTGGTGGTGGTAGTGTTGCGTGTATAGTGGTGGTGGTGGTAGTGGTGGTGGTAGTAGTGGTAGTGGTGGTAGTATTGAGAGAGTATGTAAAGAAAGAAAAAGAAAGAAAAAGATGCAGTTATGAGAAAAACATTTTAATAAATTTCTTTTAAAATATCATTTGAAGAGTAAATAAGGGCCAGAGACCGGCCCCTATCTGGAAGGGTGGGGACAATGACCCTTTACATTATAAAAGACAATAAGGGCCAGAGACCAACCCCTATCTGGAAGGGTGGGGACAATGACCCTTTACATTATAGAAGACAATAAGGGCCAGAGACCAGCCCCTATCTGGAAGGGTGGGGACAATGACATTATAGAAGAGAAATAATTGTTTCTACTTTAGGCACAAGGCCAGCAATTATCCAGTGCATTACTGGTACTTTATTTTATCAACCCCGTAAGGATGAAAGGCAAAGTCAACCTTGGCGGGATTTGAACTCAGATCATAAAGGGACGTAAAGAGAAATAATGGGGAAGAAGAGCAATATTTGAGATGGGATACTCCAGATATTTCTTGTTGGCTTATGGATGTTATTCAATCATCTTACTCATGGTGGTCTACTCTGGGTCTCCTGCTGGTTGATTCTTTCCTGGGACATTCTAACCACAGCATGTACCAGCTTTGTTGTTTACATCATAGTTTAATATGAAAATCTAATGTTATATTTTCAACACCGGCTTCATATACCAATTAATGAAACCAAAAGCGGGGTTAGTGTCTTTAACTCTTTTATTAAATCCCTACAAATCTGTGATTATTTTAATAGAAACAGCAAACCATACATTTCAAACTGTGTGTAGGGGTTGGCAGTAACCTATGAAGGGTTGAAACTAGTAAAAATTACCTTAAAATTACCTATCAATTTGTGGGAGTGAGAAAGAGGTGATTTAAACATTTTCATACCAACCCACTCGCCAAACTACATATAAAACAAAACCACCCTTTTAAAAGATTTCTGTTTAAATTAAAATCTTTCTTCATAATTTGGTATAAGAACCTTTTGTTAAGTTATGTACCAAACACCATCTTAATAATATGATAAATAATCTTAGTAAATCCCTCCACATTCATCATTAATTAACTGAAATAGTATGTGGCATGTTGCCTAGCACATGGCCTAGTGATGTGTTGGACTTATGATCGTAATGTCGCGGGTTCAATTCCTGGACTGGGTTGTGAGTTGTGTTCTTGAGCAAAACACTTCATTTCACGTTGCTCCAGTATACTCAGCTGAAAATAAGTACCAGCAGCAATAACTAGGCGTTTAACCTTGCAATGGACTGGCGCCCTATCCAGGGGCGAGTCTGGTACTCTTAGTCACTTCACGCCATGAAACCGGGATAAGCACTGTCCTGATGAACCTCTGGGCTCAAGACAGACTTTAACTCTCCAATGGACTGGCATCCTATCCAGGGGGAAGTCTTGTACTCTCAGTTGTTTCATGCCACAGAAACACTGCCACAGCCCCTGAACTCAAGACAGACTTTTAGTCATTAGAAATATGATAATGTAGCTTATGAATGTAGCTTACATAGAAGCAACAACAGCACAGAAAGAAAACAGTTAATATAAATATAAAAAGAAAAACCGTCTTACCGTTATCATCACTATTATCTTCATAGTCTCCATAGAAATCACTATCTTCTGCAGCTTTGGCGGCAACACAACTAACCTTCTTTTCTGTTGGTGAGTTGCCAGCATTGCCATTCTGAAGACTGCGACTCTCAGGACTGCAATTCTGAGGACTGCGATTCTGAGGACTGCGATTCTCAGGAATGCCATTCTGAGGACTGCGACTCTGAGGACTGCTATTCTCAGGACTGTGATTCTGAGGACTGCGATTCTCAGGAATGCCATTCTGAGGACTGCGATTCTGAGGACTGCGATTCTCAGGAATGCCATTCTGAGGACTGCGATTCTGAGGACTGCCACTCTCAGGACTGCGATTCTGAGGACTGCGATTCTGAGGACTGCCATTCTGAGGACTGTGATTCTGAGGACTGCGATTCTGAGGACTGCGATTCTGAGGACTGCGATTCTCAGGACTGCGATTCTGAGGACTGTGATTCTGAGGACTGCGATTCTCAGGAATGCCATTCTGAGGACTGTAATTCTGAGGACTGCTATTCTCAGGAATGCCATTCTGAGGACTGCGACTCTGAGGAATGCTATTCTCAGGACTGTGATTCTGAGGACTGCGATTCTCAGGACTGCTATTCTCAGGAATGCCATTCTGAGGACTGCGATTCTCAGGACTGCGATTCTCAGGACTGCGATTCTCAGGACTGCGATTCTCAGGACTGCAATTCTGAGGACTGCTATTCTCAGGAATGCCATTCTGAGCACTGCTATTCTGAGGACTGCGATTCTGAGGACTGCGATTCTGAGGACTGCGATTCTGAGGACTGCGATTCTGAGGACTGTGATTCTGAGGACTGCGATTCTCAGGACTGCGATTCTCAGGACTACTATTCTCAGGAATGCCATTCTGAGGACTGCGATTCTGAGGACTGCTATTCTCAGGAATGCCATTCTGAGGACTGCCATTCTGAGGACTGCTATTCTGAGGACTGCGATTCTGAGGACTGCGATTCTGAGGACTGTAATTCTGAGGACTGCGATTCTGAGGACTGCGATTCTCAGGACTGTAATTCTGAGGACTGCCATTCTGAGGACTGCTATTCTCAAGAATGCCATTCTGAGGACTGCCATTCTGAGGACTGCTATTCTGAGGACTGCGATTCTGAGGACTGCGATTCTGAGGACTGTAATTCTGAGGACTGCGATTCTGAGGACTGCGATTCTCAGGACTGTAATTCTCAAGAATGCCATTCTGAGGACTGCCATTCTGAGGACTACTATTCTCAGGAATGCCATTCTGTGGACTGCCATTCTGAGGACTGCTATTCTCAGGAATGCCATTCTGAGGACTGCCATTCTGAGGACTGCTATTCTCAGGAATGCCATTCTGAGGACTGCCATTCTGAGGACTGCTATTCTCAGGAATGCCATTCTGAGGACTGCCATTCTGAGGACTGCTATTCTCAGGACTGCGATTCTGAGGACTGCCATTCTGAGGACTGCCATTCTGAGGACTGCCATTCTGAGGACTGCAATTCTCAGGAATGCCATTCTGAGGACTGCCATTCTGAGGACTGCTATTCTGAGGACTTCTATTCTCAGGAATGCCATTCTGAGGACTGCTATTCTCAGGACTGCAATTCTGAGGACTGCGATTCTGAGGACTGCGATTCTCAGGACTGTAATTCTGAGGACTGCCATTCTGAGGACTGCGATTCTGAGGACTGCGATTCTGAGGACTGCGACTCTGAGGACTGATATTCTGAGGACTGCTATTCTGAGGACTGCTATTCTGAGGACTGCTATTCTGAGGACTGCGATTCTGAGGACTTCTATTCTCAGGAATGCCATTCTGAGGACTGCTATTCTCAGGACTGCGATTCTGAGGACTGCGATTCTGAGGACTGCGATTCTGAGGACTGCGACTCTGAGGACTGATATTCTGAGGACTGCTATTCTGAGGACTGCTATTCTGAGGACTGCGATTCTGAGGACTTCTATTCTCAGGAATGCCATTCTGAGGACTTCTATTCTCAGGAATGCCATTCTGAGGACTGCTATTCTCAGGACTGCGATTCTGAGGACTGAGATTCTGAGGACTGCGATTCTGAGGACTGCGACTCTGAGGACTGCGATTCTGAGGACTGCTATTCTCAGGAATGCCATTCTGAGGACTGCTATTCTCAGGACTGCGATTCTGAGGACTGCAATTCTGAGGACTGCGACTCTGAGGACTGATATTCTCCGGACTGCCATTCTGAGGACTGCGATTTTGAGGACTGCGATTCTGAGGACTGCTATTCTGAGGACTGCTATTCTGAGGACTGCTATTCTGAGTACTGCTATTCTGAGGACTGCGATTCTCAGGAATGCTATTCTCAGGACTGCGATTCTGAGGACTGCGATTCTCAGGAATGCTATTCTGAGGACTGCGATTCTGAGGACTGCGATTCTCAGGAATGCTATTCTCAGGACTGTGATTCTGAGGACTGCGATTCTCAGGAATGCTATTCTCAGGACTGCAATTCTGAGGACTGCGATTCTGAGGACTGCGATTCTGAGGACTGCTATTCTGAGGACTGCTATTCTGAGGACTGCGATTCTGAGGACTGCGATTCTGAGGACTGCGATTCTGAGGACTGCTATTCTCAGAACTGCGATTCTGAGGACTGCTATTCTGAGGACTGCGATTCTGAGGACTGCTATTCTCAGGACTGTGATTCTCAGGACTGAGATTCTGAGGACTGCGATTCTCAGGACTGCTATTCTCAGGACTGCGATTCTGAGGACTGCTATTCTGAGGACTGCGATTCTGAGGACTGCTATTCTGAGGACTGCTATTCTGAGGACTGCTATTCTGAGGACTGCGATTCTCAGGACCGCGATTCTGAGGACTGCGATTCTGAGGACTGCGATTCTGACTGCTATTCTCAGGACTGCGACTCTCAGGACTGTGACTCTCAGCACTGCGACTCTCAGGACTGCCACTCTCAGGACTGCCACTCTCAGGACTGCTATTCTTGGCATTATTGTCGTCATCTTTGTTGGAACCGCTACTGGATTTACTAGCACTTTCGATTGCACCGCCTCTGATATTGCTTTCACCTTGATCGATGCAGAGACACTTACAATACTCGGGTGAGACCCGGGGCAAACTTGCAGGAGACTCAGGGGAGTCTCGGAGAAGACTCACGGGTGACTCGGGAGAGACTTGGTGGCGACGCGTGGGAGACGTGTGGGAGGTACTTTTGATGGTGATAGTACAGGGAGTTTGAGATGGTGGCCGTGGACAGGTACAGGGTCTTTTCAGTACGCATTGGGTTTGTGGAACAGAGCAAGGAGGCTTGCAGCTGGCAACAGGTACCTCTTCATAGCAAGTAGGCTTGCAGCTGACAACGGGTACCTCTTCAAAGCAAGGAGGCTCGTGGCTGACAACGGCTACCTCTTCATAGCAAGTAGGCTTGCAGCTGACAACGGGTACCTCTTCAAAGCAAGGAGGCTCGTGGCTGACAACGGCTACCTCTTCATAGCAAGGAGGCTCGTGGCTGACAACGGCTACCTCTTCATAGCAAGGAGGCTCGTGGCTGACAACGGCTACCTCTTCATAGCAAGGAGGCTCACGGCTGACAACGGCTACCTCTTCATAGCAAGGAGGCTCGTGGCTGACAACGGCTACCTCTTCATAGCAAGGAGGCTCACAGCTCACAACGGCTACCTCTTCATAGCAAGGAGGCTTCTTGCAGCTCACAACGGCTACATCTTCATAGCATGGCGAGCTACTTGTCTCTGTCGGATCAGGGGAGCTGCAAATTTTTGCCTGGATATTGATGGGAACCTCAGGTGGGTGACACGTGCGGTAATAGCATATATTTTGGGGAGTAGCTATGTCTTCCTCGACAACAACTTCACGACAAGGACATGTAGAACTGCTAATGAAGGATGAACTGTCTAGGGTTGAAGAGGCTTGTTCTGAATCTGTACATGGAAAACATAGGAAATTGAATAGTATTAGATCATAATATATATTATAATGAAATAATTGTTTCTACTTTAGGCACAAGGCCAGCAATTACCCAGTACATTACTGGTACTTTATTTTATCGACCCCCGTAAGGATGAAAGGCAAAGTCAACCTCGGCGGGATTTGAACTCAGATCGTAAAGGGACATAACTATGCTGGAAAGCATGGCGTCCGATACTGCCAATCCACCGCCTTATTATAATGAAATAATAATAATGAAATTATTGTGTACAGTGCTCAGGTGCACTACAACTCATCAAAGGTGCATGTATAGTACATAGAATAATATACAAGTGTCAGGAAAGTGAATAGTGTATGAGTCATGGTATAGATGTATATCATATACATATATGATATACATCTATGTATATCATATGCGTCTAACCCATGTTAGCGTGGAAAATGGACGTTAAACAAAGATGATGATGATGATGATGATGATATACATCTCTCTCTCTCTTTCTCTCTCTCTCTCTTTCTCTAAATATATATACATACACAAGAAGATAGAAATATCAAAAAAGTTCAAAGAACAAAAATTCCCCAATAGGGGGGGAACTTCCAAGGGCCACTCATGGCGAAAACCACACAAAAGACCATGGCCACCTTGACCACCAGGACAAACGCGCTCTCTCAGTTCTCCCACTCCTCAGTCGACAGGTGGGTCTGTTCACTCGGACCAGACTTGCCACTTTCACCCACCTTTCAACAAACTTACTAGAAGACAGCACTTGCCCCTCCACCCTGACTTCCCTCATCAAGTGAAACTTGAAAAAGTTAATCAGGGATTGGCCGAAGAGGAAAGTGTCCGTCTTCAATCCTTTCAACCATGTCCACCATACAATCTCTTTCGCCATGGCCACCAGGCAGATGAAAACTGCCTGCCCTTCCTCCTCATTAAAGGAGGACGGCGGGGCTATCTGCACAATGAACTCAGTCGATAACCGGATCCATCCTACACATGACAGCAAATGTTCAACATAGCTCCACAAGTCAACAATGCTCGGACACTGAATGAGTGCGTGCACAATGGTTTCGTCGCTCTGTGCGCATCTCGGACAGGCACGGCTGACGGCACTTCCATGCCTGTAGAGATTATCTCGAACCGGCAACGCTCCCCAGTAGCACTGCCAGGCCAGGGATTTCTGGGAGTTGTCCATAGGGAAACCAGAGTCAGTGTTGCATCATATGCATATTTAATAATTAAATATGTATCTCATGCAACACTGATTCTTGGTTCTCTAATTATTATTATTGATACTCTGCTCCCCAATAACATTGAGTACCCATCTTGGCATACCACCTGTCAACGCAATCTAATTGCACCTCTACTACCATATATATATATGAATGTATATCATCATCATCATCATTTTACGTCTGCTTTTCCCTGCTTGCAAGGGTGGGACAGGTCCTATTCAGCACAGCATCTCTCCACTTGTCGCGGTCCTTCATCATCTCCACCGTGAGCTTCAGTGATCTGAGGTCTGTTCTCACCACCTCCGCCCATGGTTTTCGTGGTCTACCTCTACTGCGTCTTCCTTCAACTGGCATTTCCTGGCACTTCTTCACCCATCGGTCATTGGTCATTATCCATGCACATCACATGTCCATACCACCTCAGTCTCCTCTCTCGCACACTACATTCTATCCCTCTCAGACACAGTTTCTCTCTCAACACATTCATGCTGGGTCGTTCACGCACATTGACACTGCACATCCAATGGAGCATGCTTGCCTCATTTCTCTCCAGCCATCACACATCCTCTGCAGTTGCTGCCCATGTCTCACTACCATGCAGCATCACGCTCCTCACACAGGCATCATATAACCGGCCTTCGTATGCAGGGAGAAACCCTTCTTCCTCAGCAGAGGAAGAAGCTCCCTAAACTTCTTTCAACCCGTCCTTATTCTGGATACTATGGCCTTGGAACACCCCCCTCCCATGCTAATCTGATCTCCTAGGTACCGGAAGCTATCAACCACTTCTATAGCACCCACTTGCATTTGAAAAATGTGTATATCAATGCGACTTCTACTGTCTAATTTCCCTGTATATCTACTGCATACGTATTTCTCCCTAACTGTTAGTTTGCCTGCTATCCCATTACATCTCTTGTGTACCCAGGATCTGCATTGTGTACATTTTAGGACTTGGAGGACTATAATGAACAAGAGCGGGCTGAGGACCAAACCCTGATCAATCAAACAATTGTTAATACTGTAAATAAAACCCTTTTTGTACAGCCGACCATGTTATTCTTCAATCTATCACTATTATTACTCCAAGTATAACCTGCATAGGAATTCTCGTAAACTCACCACCTAAGGAAACCTCTTGTTGAGTCAAACAACGTAGTACGTTAAAACTATCCACAGTACAGAATACTCACAACCTCTAGATAACCTTAAACGATAACTTGTTATCCCATATATATACACACACTGACAGACAGATGTGTGTGTAAGAGGTGATACGTAAAGTAGATACCTGTTTGAAAAGTGTTTAGTTTTGCTGCGTTCTCTAAGTCAATCACCATTGACATTTCAGCATTATCGGTTGGGACACGGATTTCAGCTATTTTCTACTCTTGACTTGTCAACAATTCTATTCTAAATAACTTCAACTTGTTAATTAAACTTTATACACACAACCGAGCATCTTTGTTATATTCATACAATCCAGTATTTTGTTATAAGTGTTGACCCCGAAAAAAGAAAAAAATGATAGGATCTGGTGTTGTGTGAATATTTGAAAACTGCGCATTTATTCAGAATGCTTATTTCTTTGGTCGCTGGCCTCTTGACCCTTCCAGGTCAACGCATTCTCAACATCGACCATCAACTTTGGCTGTTATTTCTAGCACTTTGCGCAACTCATTTTTTCTGGGAAAATTTTTACTGTGAATTTAAACATCGAATAGGCTCACTCCGCGAGACAACATCAACAGCAACACAGCTTCATCAACAACCAAAACCAACAGAAGCCAGAGAATTTATTTTTGCAGCACTCTTCCTGTGAGAAAATCCCTTCAGGGGTTGGAAATTTCACGTTATACCACAGACCAGAAACCACATGCATTCATTCTCTGGAACACACTTTCTTTCCTGCTGTCATGTGATTGCACACCTGTGAACTGTATTTTGAACATTTGAACTTTGACTTCTTCTTTTACTTTTATTACATTGTATCTTTGAGTGATGGATAGATAGTTCTCTGGCCAAGAGCGGTTGGCAACCTTGATACCTATCATTGATTTTTGCATGCATATATTTTGCTGTTTCCCTTTTATTGCAAACATTATTTTTTTTCGTAATTTTCATGCCTGTACATGCTTGCTATCTTACTCCATACATGTTTCATTCGATTTTTATATTTTAAAAATCTGGCGGGAGATAATGTAGCAATAGTTGCCTCTCTTGTTGTGACACTCACATCACCAATAGATTAACGCTCTCTAGACAGGAAGTAGCTGGAGTTACTTGCCGTTGGGGTGGCAGAACCCTTTTTGTCACTTCCGTCTTGAGACCCTATAAAAGGGATATTCAGAGCGATCTCTACCTCTCATTTGCCCTTTCGGCTCCTGGCTTCTCTCTCTTCTAATTAGCCTGGCCCTTTGGCCAGGCACGTTCGCCTAGCAACCCTAACATGGTCTCTTGCGAGCTCACTTCAAAACGGTAACAAATAACTTTACTTCATTCTTTCATCTACTCTTGACTTGTCAACAATTCTATTCTACATAACTTCAACTTGTTAATTAAACTTTATACACACAACCGAGCATCTTTGTTATATTCATACAATCCAGTATTTTGTTATAGAACTATGTGGTACTACTAGAGAGAGAGAAACATGTGGTACTGCTAGAGAGAGAGAAACATGTGGTACTACTAGAGAGAGAGAAACACATGGTACTACTAGGGTGAGAAACATGTAGTACTACTAGAGAGAGAGAAACATTTGATACTACTAGAGAGAGAGAAACATGTGGTACTACTAGAGAGAGAGAAACATGTGATACTACTAAAGAGAGAGAAACATGTGGTACTACTAGAGAGAGAAACATGTGGTACTACAAGAGAGAGAGAAACACGTGGTACTACTAGAGAGTGAGAAACATGTAGTACTACTAGAGAGAGAGAAACATGTGGTACTAATGGAGAGAGAGAGACATGTGGTACTAATAGAGAGAGAGACATGTGGTACTAATGGAGAGAGAGAGAGAGAAACACGCGGTACTAAGGAGAGAAACACGTGGAACTACTACTACAGAGAGAGAGGAACATGTGGCACTGCAGGTGTCTTTCATTATAACATTGCTGATGAGGGTTGACATGGCAACACAGTTGATGAGGGTTGACATGGCAACACTGGTGGGTGGGGGTTGACATGGAAACACTGCTGATTAGGGTTGACATGGCAACACTACTGATGAGGGTTGACATGGCAACAATGCTGATGAGGGTTGATATGGCAACAATGCTGATGAGAGTTGACATAGTAACACTGCTGATGAGGGTTGACATGGCACACTACTGATGAGGGTTGACATGGCAACAATGCTGATGAGGGTTGACATGGTAACACTGTTAGGTGAGGGTTGACATGGCAACACTGCTGATGAGGGTTGACATGGTAACAGTTAGATGAGGGTTGACATGGCTAAACAGCAGCAACAACATCATTAGTGACAACAGCAGCATCAACATATTCATATTAATTAGATTTTAAGGCAATGTTTCCAGCTAAAGGAAGGGATTAGTTTTGCAGGTCCCACTTGAAGCTGTACCATACTTATCATGGGGTCCTTTTTATGTACCATACATATCATGGGGTCCTTTTTATGTACCATACTTATCATGGGGTCCTTTTTATGTACCATACTTATCATGGGGTCCTTTTTATGTACCATACTTATCATGGGGTCCTTTTTATGTACCATACATATCATGGGGTCCTTTTTATGTACCATACATATCATGGGGTCCTTTTTAAGGCCATCTTTTAAGGACAGATCCTCTTCCTGGCACCAACACTTTCACTTTCGGGTTGCTTTTACAAGCAGCATGCAGGGACACAGCATACCTATTCTAAACTGGATACACACAGGAAGATTGTAAAGAAATGGTAAGGAATAGAATATCCGTTGTAAGGTACATACGTATGTCCTCCTCCATCTTATTATTCTCAACCCTTATCCTTGTCTTGGCAGCTATTTCCTGAAACTTAGTAAAGGATTCTTCACAGCAGCTGAAATGGTATCACACAATAGTCACAGACTTAAGAGAGGAACATTTAGAGTGTTGGCCTACTAAGGCTAATATATAGATACATTTTATATACATATACATACATATATATATACATATATGCATACTTTTACATATACATACATACACATATATATATACATACGTATACACAAATATATATACATATATATAAATATACATACATACATACACACACACACATATATATATACATAGATATACATACATACATACACACACATATACATAGATATGATGATGATGGTTGCACCTTGATTTCGAGTAATGCCATTGCTTGACACCTCAGCACGGACGTGGCTTTTTAGCCCTGCTAGGGATTTGCACACTCTTACACAGATGTTACAACAATGGAGGCTTCTCACAGTAGGTGTTGTGGTCCTGTTTTGGTGCACTTTCATATGACCTTACAGTCTACCAACTGAGGCACACTCCCCATAAACAGTTGACTGTGTCCTGTGTATGTGGCTTCTCTGATGACTTCCAAGGCCTGCCCTACTTAGACAAACTAGACTCAAAGCCCTTACAAGCACACCGCTTGAGCTGTTCATGTTCAACATGGTTTCTTTCAAATTCTCACCTCCTATCATGCACTGCCTTCCTACAGGAAAGTTGATCTAGAGCGAGGTTCTCCCAGTCATTCTCTGATATTTGTATGCAATCCTTCTACCTCAATACATAGATATACATACTCACATATATATATATACACACATACATATACATACATACATACATACATACATACATACATACATATATATATATATATATATATATACACCATACATACATATATATATATATATATATGATATATTTTCTTTTGGTCGTTTTGGAAGCCTCAACAATACAGATGGGTAATTCTCCAGGTAACAAGATCCTGTGGTGAAGAGAGAGATGTAAGTAAATGTAGGATGAGATGTATAGTGTGTAGAAGAACGTAGGAAAAAGCATAAAAAATAAAAACAATAACACGAGATAGAGTTATTTTGGGAGAGATTTAATTGTCCCTATATTTCGGATTCACATCTAAACAACGAACAGCAGAAGACACGTATCGATCCTATCCGACAGATAACCTCCCCCCCCCCCCCCCCGGAAAACCCCCCAGTTGGATGTGAATCCGAAATATAGGGACAATTAAATCTCTCCCAAGATAACACTATCTCGTGTTATTGTTTTTATTTTTTACGCTCTTTCCTATGTTCTTCTACACACTATACATCTCATTCTACATTTACTTACATCTCTCTCTTCACCACCGGATCTTGTTACTCGGAGAGTTACCCATCTGCATTGTTGAAGCTTCCAAAACGACCAAAAGAAAATATATCTTATTATTCCACAATGCTTCAATACTCTCATATATATATATATATATATATATATATATATATATATATATATATATATATATATATATATATATATATATATATATATATATATATATATATATATATATATATATATATATATATATATATATATATACACACACACACACACACATACATATACATACATATATATATATATATATACACACATGGCTTAGTGGTTAGAGCATTGGCCTTGCAATCGAAAAGTTGTGAGTTCAATTTTCAGACCGGGTGATGTGGTTTCCTTGAACTAGACACTTTATTTCACATTGCTCCAGTTTACTCAGCTGTAGAAATGAGATGATAGGGACTGGGGTCCCTATCATTCCACTGCAAAGTGGACGTGGAGGTGCCACGGCAAAAAAGCACCCAGCCCACACTGTAAAGTGGTCGTGGAGGTGCCACGGCAAAAAAGCACCCAGCACTCACTGTAAATGAGGTTGGTGTTAGGAAGGGCGTCCAGCTGTAGAAATCAAGCCAGAATCAGTTCCCGTTCCACCCTTGCAAGCAGGGAAAAAGCGGATGTAAAATGAAATGATGACGATGATGATGATGACACATACATACATATATATATATATCTCATACGTCAATATATGGCACTCACTCATGACATTATGGTCTTGGCCCCACTGTACCACCTCCAACCCCTTTAAGTCAGTTCTCTAGCACAGCCACAGTTTAATAACTGCAATAAATGACACACTGAATAAATAAATAAGACATTAATACTAACAATAAAATATAGAAATAAAGAATGCGAAAGACTTACAGCGAACAGCATGATGTCCCTTTGACATCGAGGAGTAATAGCTGGCCACGCGGGCCTCCTAACCGGCATCCCGGTATCTGTTTGTACTCACAACAAGAATTCACTTTCAAGTGCAGCATTCCATTGAGATAAACGAACAGTATCAATGGGTAATCATTCTCATGGTGGGATGTGAATGTAAATTTATCTGGTGAGAGACAAGAAGAGATTGAGGAGTGGAGGTGGTTCTTATACAGGTCCGTGTGGTGCACAGCTGGTAATAGGGCTCAAGTCTTACACAAAATGGGGTCCCCCAATGCTGATAATAAAAGCCCAGACCAGATGAAAAATTTGAAAATCTGCCTGGGTATAATGTGAAATGTAGGCCTGTGCAAAACTGGTAATAGGCTCAGACAAGATGTAGAATGTAGGCCCAGGCCAGATGTAGAAAGTAGAATGTAGGCCCAGACAAGATGTAAAATGTATAGGCCCAGGCCAGATGTGGAATATATATATATATAAATATTCCTGTATATATATATATATATATGTGATGTGCTTACCAATAATAACAAAAATAAAAATTCTGAAAGTATGTATATATATATATATATATATATGTATGTGTGTGTGTATATGTATATACACAGAGATATCACAGCTGGTGATATGCATGTAAGTAAATATTCTCTTTACCTGATATTTTATAACTAACCTTACATAGATCAATATCGAAGTATAGCTACAATGTATTATCACCATCTAAACTATACCTCTAATGACTTGATTTTAATATATACATATATATATATATATATATATATATATATATATACATATATATATATATACATATATATATATATGGTGGCTGCCAACTCGTTTTCGAGTACGGCCACTACTTTATATCCATGTAGGAGAACCCCTACCGATGCACTGAACGAGTGTGACTTTTTAGTCCAGCCAGCGACTTGAAAACTCTGGTACAAACACTACACTTGTGACTATTATTGACACATAGTGCTGGTATCATGTGACGACAAGTGCAGAAAGATCTCCAGATATAAAGCAATGCCTGTGCCGTGAAGCTTTTATAGTGAGTAAAGGCACTGCACGAAGCCAGTCCCACTCTATTAACCAAGATGATATTTACCAAAAAGAAGAACAAGTCAACATCATTGGATACCATCAGGGTTGCAGGTGTTATATCAGAGTATTCCTTCTCCTAGAATTCTGCCTTGACAAAGGCTAAGGGGTCATCTCTCCCGACGATTTTGGATGGCCATTGACTCTTAAGAGCTCCTTTGCCCTTTGACAGGTTTTGTTTTTAGTCCTGCAGGATGTCCAAAGTCACCCTCCTCACCAAGAAACCTTGGTGGGGTTGCCAGTTTAGTCGCCAACGACCCGACCATGAGACAGGTTGTACTGGGATACATGTGACCAGTAGAACCAACTGGTGACCTGACATATATACATATATGTATATATGTATATATATATATATACATACATATATACATATATACATATATATATATACATACATATATACATATATACATATATACATACATATATACATATATACATATATATATATACATACATATATACATATATATACATATATACATATATATATATATACATATATATATATATATATACATATATACATATATATATATACATATATATATATATATACATATATACATATATATATATACATATATATATATATATATACATACATACATATATACATATATATATATATATATATATATATATATATATATATATATATATAGTGAAGAGTTTAGCGTAAAAGTTGGCGTCCATCAGGGCTCTGTTCTCAGCCCCCTACTATTTATTATTGCCCTTCAGGCTATAACAGAGGAGTTCAAGACAGGCTGCCCATGGGAACTCCTATACGCAGACGACCTGACACTCATAGCGGAATCAATGGCCGAGCTAGAGAAGAAATTCCAAACATGGAAGCACGGCCTAGAGTCAAAAGGACTTAAAATTAACCTGGCTAAGACCAAAGTTCTAGTTTGTAGGAAAGAAAACAAGGCGGCGGTCCCTTCTGGGAAATGGTCGTGCTCGGTATGTAGGAAAGGCGTAGGTAGAAACTCCATCTTATGTCCTAAATGCAAAGTATGGGTGCATAAAAGATGTAGTGGGATCACAGGTAAGCTAACTAAGAACATAGACTTTACATGTGGCAGGTGTTCTGGTGCAATAAGTAGCAGCAAGTGCCCACAAAATACTAGCTCTTTCAATTGCGCAGAGGGTTCTATAGAAATAGTGGACAACTTCCGTTACCTGGGCGATAAAATCAGCAGTGGGGGAGGGTGCTCTGAAAGTACTGTAGCTAGAGTCAGAACTGGTTGGAAAAAGTTCAGAGAGCTTATACCACTATTAGCTGCTAAAGGGTTCTCCCTAAAAATGAAAGGCAGGTTGTACGATGCCTGCATACGAACAGCAATGTTGCATGGTAGTGAGACCTGGGCATTGTGTGCAGAGGATATACGCAGACTAGAGAGGAACGAAGCTTGCATGCTCCGCTGGATGTGTAACAGTAATATACGTGAACGGCAAAGCATAAACGAACTAAGGAAAAAATTAGAGATAAGAGGGATCAGATGTTGTTTACTCGAGAGAAGGCTGCGTTGGTATGGACACGTGATGCGCATGAAAGTCGATAGCTGTATTACAAAGTGCAGGGCAATAAAGATAGACGGTAGCCACGGAATAGGCAGACCTAGAAAAACATGGGATGAGCTGATAAACTCCGACCTCACACACTTACACCTCTCCAAGACAATGTCACTGGACCGTGACCTTTGGCGGTACTCAGTAACAGAGAAGACCCGCCTTGCCAGTAGGCATCTCTAACAAACTACACCCCGTCCCGCCACCACCCCCACCCCATCCACACCACCCCGTTCTATGTAAAGTTATGTTGGTGCCGCGCCATCCAGGCCGAAACAAATGAGATCGTGTAGGTGTCACGACAAAAAAACACACAGTCCACGCTGTAATGTGGCCGTGTAGGCAACACGGTAAAAACCTCCCAGACCCACACTGTAAATGTGGTTGGTGTTAGGAAGGGCATCCAACTGTAGAAAACCTGCCAGACAGTCCTATGCGAGCAAGACAATCACTCTTGCCTCAAGTGGGACTACCCCCGTCCAAACCCATGCAAGCGTGGAACACGGACGTTAAACGTTGATGATGATGATGATGATATATACATACATATATACATACATATATACATATATATATATACATACATATATATATATATATATATATATACATACATATATACATATATACATGCTCCGATGGATGTGTAACAGTAATATACGTGAACGACAAAGCATAAATGAATTGAGAGAGAGACTGAGCATAAGAGGAATTAAATGCTGTGTGCAGGAGAGGCGGTTGCGCTGGTATGGACACGTGATGCGTATGAAGGATGACAGCTGCATAAAAAGGTGCAGAGCACTAGAAGTTGATGGAAACCGCAGAGTGGGGAGACCCAAGATGACCTGGGATGAGGTGATAAAAGCCGACCTTACCCAATTACACCTCTCAAAGGCAATGACACACGACCGTGACCTCTGGCGTCATGCAGTAATACAGAGTACCCGACCTCCCATGGGTACAAGCTGAAGCATATAGACAATATGCCCCCACACCTCCCACCGCAAGGTGGTCGTGGAGGTGCCACGACAAAAAAGCACCCAGCCCACACTGTAAAGTGGACATGTAGGCGCCACGAAAAAGCACCCAGCACTCACTGTAAATGAGGTTGGTGTTAGGAAGGGCATCCAGCTGTAGAAATCAAGCCAAATCAGTTCCTGTATGAGCAAGGCATGGTCAGCCGACCAGACACTGCCCACAACAGGACAATCCGTCTAACCCATGCTAGCGTGGAAGAACGGACGTAAAAACGGTGATGATGATGATGATGATGATGATATATGTGTGTGTGTGTGTGTGTGTGTATCCAGCATTAGTAACTAACTGTCTACACAGTGTACATATGTGTATATATATGTGTGTATGTGTCTATCCAGCATTAGTAACTCACCGTTTAGACAGTGACATTGGTGGTAGACACAAAGCAGTGTGTCACAATTGTATTGCTGTTCAATATGAACCTCAACACAGTCATCAATGGGAGTATCACAGCGGCCCAAAAACATGAGAGTTATCGGCAATTTGGAACAGTTCTCATCACATGTCTACAATTGAAAAGTTAGGGGAGAGACATTATTTTATTGTTTTCAGTATAAACAAAATGGAATTCTACTGACAGAGCATCATTTGTTCGTTAGGGTCTCCTGCTATCTCTAGGTTATCATTTATTGTCTAGGGTCTCCTGCTAACTCTAGGTTATCCTTTATTGTCTAGGGTCTCCTGCTAACTCTAGGTTATCTTTTACTGTCTAGGGTCTCCTGCTAACTCTAGGTTATCCTTTATTGTCTAGGGTCTCCTGCTAACTCTAGGTTATCCTTTACTGTCTAGGGTCTCCTGCTAACTCTAGGTTATCCTTTATTGTCTAGGGTCTCCTGCTAACTCTAGGTTATCCTTTACTGTCTAGGGTCTCCTGCTAACTCTAGGTTATCCTTTATTGTCTAGGGTCTCCTGCTAACTCTAGGTTATCCTTTACTGTCTAGGGTCTCCTGCTAATTCTAGGTTATCCTTTATTGTCTAGGGTCTCCTGCTAACTCTAGGTTATCCTTTACTGTCTAGTGTCTCCTGCTAACTATAGGTTATCCTGTATTGTCTAGAGTCTCCTGCTAACTCTAGGTTATCCCTTATTATCTAGGGTCTCCTGCTAACTCTAGGTTATCATTTACTGTCTAGGGTCTCCTGCTAACTCTAGGTTATCCTTTACTGTCTAGGGTCTCCTGCTAATTCTAGGTTATCCTTTATTGTCTAGGGTCTCCTGCTAACTCTAGGTTATCCTTTACTGTCTAGTGTCTCCTGCTAACTATAGGTTATCCTGTATTGTCTAGGGTCTCCTGCTAACTCTAGGTTATCCTTTACTGTCTAGTGTCTCCTGCTAACTATAGGTTATCCTGTATTGTCTAGAGTCTCCTGCTAACTCTAGGTTATCCCTTATTATCTAGGGTCTCCTGCTAACTCTAGGTTATCATTTACTGTCTAGGGTCTCCTGCTAACTCTAGGTTATCATTTACTGTCTAGGGTCTCCTGCTAACTCTAGGTTATCATTTACTGTCTAGGGTCTCCTGCTAACTCTAGGTTATCCTTTACTGTCTAGGGTCTCCTGCTAACTCTAGGTTATCCTTTATTGTCTAGGGTCTCCTGCTAACTCTAGGTTATCCTTTACTGTCTAGTGTCTCCTGCTAACTATAGGTTATCCTTTACTGTCTAGGGTCTCCTGCTAACTCTAGGTTATCCCTTATTATCTAGGGTCTCCTGCTAACTCTAGGTTATCATTTACTGTCTAGGGTCTCCTGCTAACTCTAGGTTATCCTTTACTGTCTAGTGTCTCCTGCTAACTATAGGTTATCCTGTATTGTCTAGAGTCTCCTGCTAACTCTAGGTTATCTTTTACTGTCTAGGGTCTCCTGCTAACTCTAGGTTATCCTTTATTGTCTAGGGTCTCCTGCTAACTCTAGGTTATCCTTTACTGTCTAGGGTCTCCTGCTAATTCTAGGTTATCCTTTATTGTCTAGGGTCTCCTGCTAACTCTAGGTTATCCTTTACTGTCTAGTGTCTCCTGCTAACTATAGGTTATCCTGTATTGTCTAGAGTCTCCTGCTAACTCTAGGTTATCCCTTATTATCTAGGGTCTCCTGCTAACTCTAGGTTATCATTTACTGTCTAGGGTCTCCTGCTAACTCTAGGTTATCCTTTATTGTCTAGGGTCTCCTGCTAACTCTAGGTTATCCTTTACTGTCTAGGGTCTCCTGCTAATTCTAGGTTATCCTTTATTGTCTAGGGTCTCCTGCTAACTCTAGGTTATCCTTTACTGTCTAGTGTCTCCTGCTAACTATAGGTTATCCTGTATTGTCTAGAGTCTCCTGCTAACTCTAGGTTATCCCTTATTATCTAGGGTCTCCTGCTAACTCTAGGTTATCATTTACTGTCTAGGGTCTCCTGCTAACTCTAGGTTATCCTTTATTGTCTAGGGTCTCCTGCTAACTCTAGGTTATCCTTTACTGTCTAGTGTCTCCTGCTAACTATAGGTTATCCTGTATTGTCTAGAGTCTCCTGCTAACTCTAGGTTATCTTTTACTGTCTAGGGTCTCCTGCTAACTCTAGGTTATCCTTTATTGTCTAGGGTCTCCTGCTAACTCTAGGTTATCCTTTACTGTCTAGGGTCTCCTGCTAATTCTAGGTTATCCTTTATTGTCTAGGGTCTCCTGCTAACTCTAGGTTATCCTTTACTGTCTAGTGTCTCCTGCTAACTATAGGTTATCCTGTATTGTCTAGAGTCTCCTGCTAACTCTAGGTTATCCCTTATTATCTAGGGTCTCCTGCTAACTCTAGGTTATCATTTACTGTCTAGGGTCTCCTGCTAACTCTAGGTTATCCTTTACTGTCTAGGGTCTCCTGCTAATTCTAGGTTATCCTTTATTGTCTAGGGTCTCCTGCTAACTCTAGGTTATCCTTTATTGTCTAGGGTCTTTTGCTAACTCTAGGTTATCCTTTATTGTCTAGGATCTCCTGCTAACTCTAGGTTATCCCTTATTGTCTAGGGTCTCCTGCTAACTCTAGGTTATCCCTTATTGTCTAGGGTCTTCTGTTAACTCTAGGTTATCTAGGGTCTCCTGCTTTCCCTTGTTGATTAGGGACTCCTGTTACCTCTAGGCTATTATTCAAATTGTAAATCTATTGCCACTGTAAAACAATAACCTATTCAGAAGCAATGAAGCTGGTGTTTGTTACCTCACAAGAACATTCTGAGCAATCTACTGTAGGATACAGTGGGGCAACTGTATCGTCATGGAAACGAACTGAAGTATTTGGATCATTGAGGCATGGTTTGTCATAATATGGCAGCAAATCATCTTGATCAAGCTGAAAAATTATATAGAATTGTGAAAAATATTACAACTATATATATATATATATGACTTCTACAGGACTAGAATTGTTTCATTCAAAGGAAACAGTTCTAGTCTTGTAGAAGCCATTTCTATATTAAAACTTTTATACTCTGCTATGTATTGATTACCTTACTTACTGTGGTTACCTCCGATTGAACCTGGGATACACATATACACACATATATATTACTACATACATACACACAGTCACACACATTTTATTACTATATACATACATTCACACACACGCACACATATTTTATCACCACCACCCCAAAAGATAAAAGGCAATGTTGACCACAGTAGGATTTGAACTCAGAATGTTAAAAGCTGGAACAAATATCGAAACAACATTTTATCTGATGCTCCACCAATTCTGTTGCCCTGGTGATGGCAACAGCAACAACAACAACGATAACAAATGACAATCTAATATGTAATGATTGAAGATCTGCGAGACTGTGTCCAGTTTATTATATTACATCATCATCATCATCATCATCATTTTACGTCCGCTTTTCCCTGCTTGCAAGGGTGGGACGGGTCTTATTCAGCACAGCATCTCTCCACTCGTCACGGTCCCTCGTCATCTCCACCGTGAGCTTCAATGATCTGAGGTCTGTTCTCACCACCTCCGCCCCTGTTTTTCGTGGTCTACCTCTACCACGTCTTCCTTCAACTGGCATTTCCTGGCACTTCTTCACCCATCGGTCATCCTCCATGCGCATCACATGTCCATACCACCTCAGTCTCCTCTCCCGTACACTACATTCTATCCCTCTCAGACACAGTTTCTCTCTCAACACATTTATGCTGGGTCGTTCACACACATTTACACTGCACATCCAATGGAGCATGCTTGCCTCATTTCTCTCCAGCCGTCGCATATCCTGTTATTAAAATAAGTTGGATTACTCTGAATAAAGCATGAACGAATATTATGTAATTTATCTACTAGACGATAATGTTATGATATGAACTCTAACGGAAGTTGACATTTGAAAGTTTTCACAGAAGTGAATCTTGAAATAAGCAATACATTATATATAAGATTATATATGTTTAATCAAGAGATAGGAATCTCTTGATTAAATATAAATAATCTTATATATAATGTATTGCTTATTTCAAGATTTACTTCTGTGAAAACTTTCAAATGTCAACTTCCGTTAGAGTTCATATCATAACATTATCGTCTTTTTTTAAATGTATCATGGATGACTTTACTCATTACAGAAGAAAGTGTAACACAGACTTTGTTCAATTTCTCTGCATATTGTCAATTAATTTTCAATTTACATATCATATCTATATGCATATATATTTGCATATGATATCAATATGCACACTACATATGCTAGGGCGGTTTTCTGTTGGTAATGATTGATAATAATAATAATGTTTCTACTTTTGGCACAAGGCCAGCAATTACCCCAGTGCATTACTGGTACTCTATTTTATCAACCCCGTAAGGATGAAAAGGGGGATCGATAAAATAAAGCACCAGTAATTTGCTGGGGTAATTGCTGGCCTTGTGCCAAAATAATAATTGTTTCTACTTTTGGCACAAGGCCAGCAATTACCCAGTACATTACTGGTACTTTATTTTATCGACTCCGTAAGGATGAAAGGCAAAGTTAACCTCGGCGGGAATTGAACTCGGGTCATAAAGGGACGTAACTATGCTGCAAAGCATGGCGTCCGACTCTCTACCGATACTGCCAATGACAAAAATAATTATTATTTCTACTTTAGGCACAAGGCCAGCAATTACCCAGAGCATTACTGGTACTTTATTTTATCGACCCCGTAAGGATGAAAGGTAAAGTTAAATAATAGATATTCTTACCACCAAACACTCTTTATTGCATTGGGAGCAATAACTGTAGAATGATTGTTCATCAGTAATTGGTGAATATATTGAACCACCAAGGCAGGAGGAGTTAATAAAGGCATAGCAATCTGTTAGCGACTGTAAATACACAGATAGATTGGGGTTAAATACACAGATGGGGTAATATACACAGATAGATTGGGGTAATATACACAGATAAACTGGGGTAATATACACAGATAAACTGGGGTAATATACACAGATAGATTGGGGTATTATACACAGAAAAACTGGGGTAATATACACAGATTGGGGTTAAATACACAGATAAACTGGGGTAATATACACAGATTGGGGTTAAATACACAGATAAACTGGGGTAATATACACAGATTGGGGTTAAATACAGATAGACTAGGGTTATATACACAGATAGATTGGGGTAAAATACACAGATGGGGTTAAATACACAGATAAACTGGGATAATATACACAGATTGGGGTTAAATACAAATAGACTGGGGCAATATACACAGATTTGGGTTAAATATACAGATAAATGGGGATTATATACACATATAGATGGAGGTTATATACACAAATTGATTGGGGTGGTATACACAGATAGTTGTGGGTTAATATACAGATAGACTGGGGTTATATACACAGGTTGGGGTTAAAAACACAGATAAATGGGGGTTATATACACAGATAGCTGGAGGTTATATACACAGATAGTTGGGGGTTAAATACACAGATAGACTGAAGTTATATACACAGATAGTTGGGGTGGAATACACAGATTGGGGTTAAATACACAGGTAGTTTGGAGTAATATACACAGATTGGGGTGAAATACACAGATACATTGGGGTAATATACACATTATAGATTGGGGTGATATACACAGGTAGTTTGGGGTAAAATACACAGATAGATGGGGTAAAAAAAACATAAGTCTTTGTTTTACAGGACAGACAGAAAATGTTAGAACTGCACAAATCTTTGAAGCCGACACCAAGACCCAGTGTTTGATATTCTCTGAATCTGAGATGTATTTTTAAACATTTTATGAGTAAATTTAAAAAGTCCTTTAACCATCATTGACCATGTAAATACATGTAGCATTATGTGACAGAAAATGTAAAACTTACTGCAAAAAATTAGATTTAAAACTGCACCAGCTAGGATCAACTGCACATCAAAATAATCATTATTATAACATGATATTGTGTAGTATTGAGCCCAAACTCCCAAGAGAGTCATAGGGGCACCTTATTGATATACAGCATTTCTAGGGCATTTTTAAACATGGCAGAGCCCATCCCTCTCCAAGTCTGAGTACAGCAGGTTTATTCCAGAGAAGGATAGAGTGACTGAGAATGGAAGTGAGAAAGAGATATAGAGGAATAATTGACCCCAGTATTTGACTGGTACTTTTCTTTTATTGACCTTGAATGGATGAAAGGCAAAGTTGACCTCAGTGGGATTTGAACTCAGAGAAGAAGAAGAAGAAGAAGAAGAAGAAGAAGAAGAAGAAGAAGAAGAAGAAGAAGAAGAAAAGTGACACTTACACTATAGTCTGTAGTTTTAAAGGTGGAATCATAAGTGGAACTATAGGTAGAATCATAAGTGGAGTCATAAGTATCATAGGTGGAGCCATAAGTATCATAGTTGGTATCATAGTTGCTATCATAGGTGGGTTCATAGGTAGAATCATAGGTGTTATCACAGGTGTTATCACAGGTGTTATCACAGGTGTTATCACAGGTGTTATCACAGGTGTTATCACAGGTGTTATCATAGGTGGGTTCATAGGTGGAATCATAGGTGGAATCATAGGTGGGTTCATAGGTGGAATCATAGGTGGGTTCATAGGTGGGTTCATAGGTGGGTTCATAGGTGGGTTCATAGGTGGAATCATAGGTGGATGATTCATAGGTGCGTTCATAGGTGGGTTCATAGGTGGGTTCAAAGGGGGAATCATAGGTTCTATAAGTACCGTAAGTACTATAAGAACCCTCGGTGTAAGCGCTTGTATCAAGTTCTTGGTCAATAGTACCAGTCCCCTGTTGTTCACTGTCAGAGTTCTCTTCTGGGGCAGCAGATTCATTCTCACCTCTCTTACCACCAGAGATACCTTCTTCTTTAGTGCGACCGTTGCGTCTACCGCGCTTCTTCGTTTTAGTCCTATAACCTGGTCTATTACCTGTCGAGCGACATTCTAACTGTAAAAAATAAAAAGATAGAATATATATATATATCATTTCATCATCATCATCATTTTACGTCCGCTTTTCCCTGCTTGCAAGGGTGGGACGTGAACTGATTCTGGCTTGATTTCAACAGCTGGAGGCCCTTCCTAACACCAACCTCATTTACAGTGAGTGCTGGGTCATTTTTGCCGTGGCGCCTACACATCCACTTTACTGTGTGGGCTGGGTGCTTGTTTTCTGTGGCACCTCCACGACCACTTTACAGTGGAATGATAGCTGAGTAAATTGGAGCAATGTGAAATAAAGTGTCTTGCTCAAGGAAACAACACATCACCCGGTCTGAGAATTGAAATTACAACCTTTGTGCCTCCATATATATATTTATAAATTTTGAATATATGCAATTGCCTGCAACCATTGGTACCTATGAACCAAGTTTTAAGTATGAACATCGCAATTCTCAAAATATATAATTACGGTTTTATTAATGAGAAACTTCTATTAATAATGACTCTAAACTTTTAACTCTCACAGTCATCTTTTCATCATTGCCAAACTACAACTGTTTTTGAAATGTTTATTTTTGAAATTTTTGAAACTTCTGCAACTTTCACATTCTGTAATTTTTACCATAATAAGTGTTTTGATGTACTACATTGTTAAGTGTGAAACATTAATGAGGCTTTGTTAATATTCCACACATAATACCAATATGTTACAATTATTATGGTAA
>OZ024760.1:31094670-31114670 GCA_964016885.1 Eledone cirrhosa
ATACATCTCGTCCTGACTATAAGGTCGCTAACTATGAGGCTATGTTGGGAGGTGCATTCTTCATGGGGGAGGGATTTAGTGTTTACAACAGACACTCTGTCTCGTCTTCTGGTAAGGATATAATCTATCTGACTGGCGTGTTCCCCTGATCTATAGGTGATCAAGTGATTGTCTCGTTTTTTGAAGTTTGTGTTACAGATAGTTAGATTATTTGGGTCACAGAATTCCAGGATTCTGGAGCCTTCCTCATTTCTAGTACCAAACCCATAGCCTCCATGGATTCCGTCATAGCCGTCAGTGTTGTCCAACATGACCATTTAGGTCGCCAGCAATAATTATATAGTCACTGTCGGTTATTTTGGAGGTAATGAGCATTAATGACTCATAGAATCTGTCTTTTATAATGCCAGGCAGTCACTGTAAAGTGGACGTGTAGGCGCCACGGAAAAAAGGCACCCAGCACTCACTGTAAATGAGGTTGGTGTTAGGAAGGGCATCCAGCTGTAGAAATCAAGCCAGAATCAGTTCCCATATGAACAAGACCAGGTCAACCGACCGGACACTGCCCACAACCCGTCTAACCCATGCTAGCGGATAAGAACGGACGTAAAACAGTGATGATGATGATGATGATATATAATATATATATTATATATATTATATATATTATATATATATTTTAGAAACTGCATAAATCAGATGCCAACAGAAAAAAGCAGAATAAATCTTCCAACCATCTCAAGCAAGTGACAAAAAAGGCAGTGCTTGAATTTGAACAGTGCACAGCAACCAATCCTGACAGTAAGCTGTTCTGGAAATATGTACACTCAAAGCAGAGACCTCACTCTCCAGTTGGTCCTCTTCGCAATCCCCACACAAACCAGATCACTGACGATCCCAAAGAATGCACAGAACTCATTGCTGAGTGCTATGCAAGCATTTTTACTGTTGAAAACCAGAATGTACCATCTCCACTATCTCTAACATCAAATTCCATAACAACTATGGAATTTACACCTGCAATGTTGCAACGTCACCTTAAGAATAAGCACAACTATGCCTCACATGGTCTTGATGGTGTTACATACCTGCTTCTCAAACATGGCGGGTACTTCCTTTTGCACCAGCTTTCTTTCTTCTTTCAATGCTGTCTCAACAATGGTGCTACTCCGGAGCAGTGGAAGACTGCCAGTGTCATTCCCCTGTTCAAAAAGGGCGACCGCACGTCACCTGTCAACTATCGTCCAGTCAGTCTTACTAGCTGTATTACCAAACTGATGGAATCCTGTGTCAGAGAAACAATTTGGAACTTCTGGAGCTCTCACAGCCTCATCCGGCTCTCGCAGTTTGGATTTATCCCTAACTCCAGCTGCTGTGATCAGCTTATCGAGTTCCTTGAAGACATTACCCAGATCACTGACAGCGGCTCATGAGTGGATGTTGTTTACCTTGACTTTGCTAAGGCTTTTAATTCTGTGCCACACAAAAGACTTGTGGCGAAACTCTCTGCAATGGGTGTGAGGGATGATCTTTTTAACTGGTTGAAATCCTTCATTCTCAGCCGAAAAGAGGTAGTCACGGTTATAGGACAGCATTCTTCACCATATGAGATGTCATCTGGTGTACCACAGGGATCTGTTCTTGGTCCCCTTTTGTTTGTTGCATACATTAATGACATAGATGCCAACTTACAGAATGCCACGGTATTGAAATATGCAGATGACATCAAGCTGTACCTTGAAATCAAAAGGACAAATCCTGAAATCTATAACTCTTTCCTACAATCAGACCTGGACACAATGCAGCAATGGATCACAGACTGGCAACTGAAGCTGGCTGTGGACAAGTGTACCACCATGCATTTTGGGAGGAAAAATCCAGCGTCCACATACTCCCTCCACAACACTGATATCAAGAAGTCCTCTTGTGAACGTGACCGGGGCATTACTGTCAGCAACGATTTACGTTGGACAAAGTACATCTCTAAAATTGTCAAGAAGGCTAAGGGTGTCTTGGCATCACTCAACAAGACCTTTGTTAGCCGCTCTCCAGCCATCTATTTAAAGCTGTGTACAGCTATGGTACGACCACACTTGGAATTCGCATTATCAGTCTGGAACCCCTATCTTGCTCAAAACATTGACCTTCTGGAAACTGTTCAGAGACGTGCAACCAAGCGCATACCCTCCATCAGACACTTACCATACTCTGAACGCCTTGCTTCCCGGGGCATGGATTCATTGAAGCTCCGACATCTGGCAATGGACTTGGTAAACACCCACAAAGTTATTAACCATCTCGCCAACAACAACCCTGAGCACCTTTTTGATCTCCATGTGTCTAACACATGTGAACATGCCTACAAAGTCAGAAAATAGCACAGCTCCCATGACTTTCAGACACATGTTTTCACGCTTAGAGTTGCTGAAGCATGGAACAAACTGCCCGTGACAGTTGTTAGCTGCCGAGACACTGCATCCTTTAAGACCCTCATGCTTCCCGAAATTTGCCAAAACTACACTTGATGTCCCCCTTCCATACACATGCACACATGTGTATATCATGACTCATGCACTGTTCATTTTCCTGACGTCTGTACATTACCCTATGTACTATACATACACTTTTGATGAGTTGTAGTGCACCTGAGCACTGTACACAATATTTTCATTATTATTATTATTATTATTATTATATATGGCACAGGGCAACGATTGTCCCAGTGCATTGCTGGTGCCTTGTTTTGGGCCCGGAGCATGGAGGGCCGTTGCTCTATGTTGTAAAGCAAACAATTATTATTATTATATAAAAACTGAACTGTAAAAATCAACAGTTGACATGATCTTGTATTAGTACTGACGGTAATATATGTATGTGTGTGTGTTTGTATGCATGAGTGTTGGTGTGTGAGTGAGTGTGTGTGCCGTGAGTGTCAATAAGTGGTGTTTTTTGTTTTTGTTATGACCATGCTGTAAAATGAAGGGGTAGAGAGGGCCCATGAGTCCACTAAGACATCCTCTCTAGTGCTGGTGGCACAAGTAAAAGAACCCAGTCCATGCTGTAAAGTGGCACTGGTGTTAGGAAGGGCATCCAACCAGTGTATCAATGCCAAACTAATTATGAACACAGCAACAAATATATAGGAACAACAAAAATAAGAAGACGTCGCATCTCAGAGTTGCAACACGTAAAGTTGGCACTCTCACAGGTAGATCTGGTGAAATAGTGGAGATGCTGGAGAGAAGGCATGTGGATGTGTGCTGCATTCAAGAGATGAGATGGAGAGGTGCCTCTGCGAGACTAGTCGCAGGCAAACATCTTAGCTATAAGCTTTCCTGGGTAGGTAAGGATGATGGGTTAGGGGGAGTAGGCATTTTCCTGGCTGAGAGATGGATCAATAAGACAGTAGAGGTAGTTTGAGTTAATAATAGAATAATTAAGCTTAGATTAGTTGTAGGCAGGAGTCTACTGACAATCATCTCTGCCTATGCTCCTCAAGCAGGCCTAGGCAAAGAAGAGAAAGGCTGCTTTTACGAGCAACTTTTACAAACAGCCGCAATGACAGAGGACGGAGACATTGTTATGCTAGCAGGGGACTTCAATGGTCATGTTGGACAGCTCTAGGATGGTTACACTGGGGCATAGTTACAGCTCAAGAAATGAAGAAGGAGTGAGACCTCTTGAATTTTGTGATGCAAGTACACTGACTATTTGCAATGCTAACTTCCAGAAACCTGCCAACCATTTAATAACGCACAAATCAGGCGAGCACATAAGCCAGATTGACTTCTTACTAGTTAGGCAGTGGGACAGGCAGATGGTGTCAAATACCAAGGCATACCCTGGGGAAGAATGTACCCCACAGCATAGGTTAGTCGTTAGTGATATCTCAGTAAGCAAGAGATGGAATGAGACATACAGGAAGATGTGGAGAAGAAAGGTCTGGAAGCTAAAAGATCTTTCACTAAAATACAAATTTAGGAAAGCCCTACAAGATGTGTATGACGAAAAAGAAGATGATTTAGAGTCGTATGACATAGATAATAACTGGAATTTCTTATGTGACAACTTACTACAGGCTACTGATGAAACTTGTGGCTGGAGCAGAGCTCCAACCAGACAGAGAGTGGCCTGGTGGTGGAACAGCACAGTAGATAAGGCCATTAGAGACAAAAGACTAGCATGGAAGGCTTGGAAAAAGGGTGGGAGTAGGGAAGGATATACAGCCGCTAAGAGAGAAGCTAGACGTAAGGTGTACTTAGCACGCAGGGAGGCTGAGAGTAGGAGGTTTGCCAATGTTCTACAACAGGAAGATCAGAGGCGTGCGGTGTTCCACATTGCAAGGCAGTGTGTCAATGCAAATCAGGATGTTGGAGATAAATGTGTCCGGAATGATGCCGGTGTCACAAATGATCAGAAAAAGGAGGCCTGGAAATGTCATTATGAGAGACTGATGAATGTGGAGAACGAATGGGAGAGAGAGAAATTACCCTCACTAGATCCGACAGAGGGACCAGCTATTGAGATTGATGAATATAGGGTCCAAAAGGCAATTAAGGAAATAAAAAATGGTAAGGCTGCTGGACTGTTGGGGATAGTTGCTGAGATGCTGAAGGCATTAGGGGACATAGGCACTAAACTGGTTGTACGCATCATCAATCAGGCTATATATGGTGGTGTCATACCCAAAGACTAGTGCAGCAGTATACTCATAATTTACTACAAAAGGTAAAGGGGATGCTCTGGAGAGGAGCAATTATAGGGGTATAAAACTGATGGATCAGGTTATGAAAGTGGCAGAAAGGATATTAGCACAACTAATTAGAGAAAGGGTCAAACTAGATGAGATGCAGTTTGGTTTCAGTAGAGGAGCTAGAGAATAAATTCTGGCTATGAAAACAGCAGTTGGAAGCAAGAGGACTGCGAGTGAACCTAGCTAAAACAAAAGTGTTGATGAGTAGAAAAGAGGACAAAACTCTGATTCCGTCAGGGAAATGGCCATGTTCGATATGCAGAAAAGGAACTGGCATAAATTCTATAAAATGCACACAATGCAGATCCTGGGTACACAAGAGATGTAGTGGGATAGCAGGCAAACTAACAGGTAGGGATAAATACGTATGCAGTAGATATACAGGGAAATTAGACAGTAGAAGTTGCATTGATAGACACATTTTTCAAATGCAGGCGGGTGCTATAGAAGTGGTGGATAGCTTCCGGTACCTAGGAGATCAGATTAGCATGGGAGGAGGGGTGTTCCGAGGCCATAGTATCTAGAATAAGGACAGGTTGGAAGAAGTTTAGGGAGCTGCTTCTTCTGCTGATGAAGAAGGGTTTCTCCCTGCATACGAAGGCCGGTTATATGATGCCTGTGTGAGGAGCGTCAGCAGCTGCAGAGGATGTGCGATGGCTGGAGAGAAATGAGGCAAGCATGCTCCATTGGATGTGCAATGTCAATGTGCGTGAACGACCGAACATGGATGTGTTGAGAGAGAAACTGTGTCTGAAAGGGATAGAATGTAGTGTGCGAGAGAGGAGACTGCGGTGGTATGGACATGTGATGCGCATGGAGGGTGACTGATGGGTGAAGAAGTGCCAGGAAATGCCAGTTGAAGGAAGACGTGGTAGAGGTAGACCACGAAGAACATGGGTTGAGGTGGTGAGAACAGACCTCAGAAGCTCACGGTGGAGATGACGAAGGACCGTGACAAGTGGATAGATACTGTGCTGGATAAGACCTGTCCCACCCTTACAAGCAGGGAAAAGCGGACGTATGATGATGATGATGATATATATATAATATAATATATAGGATATAATATATATAAATATAGAGTAAATGCTAAAGGGTTGACAGATGAAGGAAACTGGAATTCATTGGTATAGGCCATACTTACAACTCCTGATTTTTTCAAGTACTTGTTGACATTCTTGTTCATGAAATAATTCTGCAAGTGTGGGTCATTCAGACTATTATATCCACCAGAAAGACTGTAAAATAAGAACTATAACAATAAGCTGGTCACACATAGCAAATATAATCTTATTTTTCCATTCCATCTCAATGTTGTGATAGTCCTTATACTTCCTGACAGGCAGGGCTGGTGTTACCATTAAAGCTAACTAGGTAGCTGCCTAGAGCTCACACCTCACAGAAGCTCATTACTAATCCTTCACCCTTTAGCATTTAAACCGGTCGTATCCGGCCAGAATTCTCTCACTTCTTTCTGTTCAAACCGGTCATAACTGACCGCTCATACTTATGTTAAGGCATTCTTCTCAAAATAAATAATATCAAAATCTCGTAGATTTGATATTATGTGAGATAATTATGTGAAATAAAGTGTTTACCATGAAAATACAATAATAAATATAGAGTAATGTAAATACTAAAGGGTTAAAAGTTCATTTAGTGGAGCAACTGGGTGTGTTTTTCATGTAGATCACTAGACTAAGTAGGTCGTCATGTCCTTGATGCCCTTCCTAACACCAACCACTATACAGAGTGTACTGGGTTTTTTACCATGTAGGTCACTAGCAGGTTGTCATGTCCTTCACACAAAGGGTCCTCCCAACTCTTTGTTTATGATATATATATATATATGTGTGTATGTATATATATATTCTTGTAGCAGCACATAACATACATATATGTTTACGGTTCGTTTTTATTTCATTTTTATTCCATAAACATTTACCTTCACTTTATTAGGACCCGAAAATAGGAAAGAACCATATGTGTCTGTTGTTGTTCAACTCTGGCCGGGTAAGCATACGATAAAGGGCAATCTTGCCATGACCATCTCGTCTTTTTATCAGGCGATGTGTACCTCGGACTACATTATCCAATGTGCCCTCTATTTGACAGTAAGGTGTGGTGAGGAGGGTGCTATCTTTATCATATCGAGGGAACACGGAGAGGTGTTGTCACGGCGCCACATCGACCTAATAATCAACCGGGTTCCAGCCGTGACCAACTCGTCTTTTATTTGTTTTGTTTCGTTTTTTCCAAACATTACACATATAAGGACTATACTATCAAATGTAACCTTCTTTTCTTTTTAAGACAGTGAGGAGGGGACGATTCGAAGGTAGATTTGACTGCTATTTCTAGCAAACCACAATTACAACGATGCTGATGATGGTGGTGGAGGTGGTAAATGAGAGGAAGAGAGAAAGAGACGTGAAGGAAGGCGTTACGAAATAACGGTTACAGGAGGAATACGAAAAGTTTGGGAAGTGTTAGCTTCTTTATTATGAAACAGTTCTAGTCCTGTACAAGTCATTTCTCTATATAAATAAAGATGCCCACACTCTACCAACATATTGAGTACCTTTTTAAACTGTAGTTACCCCCCACCCGACACAACTCGGGAACCTACATAATATATATATATATTATAAGAACCAGATTAAAGTTTAAGTAAAGAATCGCTGCTTTCACCCTTAACGGGATCTTCTGAAATTATATATTCCTTATAGAGCCCTCTTCGGATTTTAGTCTTCATATTTATATATATATATATATATATATATATATATATATTCACTATCCAGTGAATTTCCAACCTATAAGGTATTATTTTCTTTGTATGTCTCTATTTATAAAACAAACTTTGTATTTTATCTGATGAAAGCGTATCAATGTGTCTTGGTACCCTTGAAATAATAAAATAAATATGGTTTTATAAATATAGTTTCCATTAATTTAATATCATTGTATATATATATATATATATATATATATATATATATATATATATATATATAACAAAGACAATAGAAAGAGAGTTTGTAGATGATTAGGGGCCCAAAACAATAGATAGCTTGTATGAGGTTAGTTGGCCAAAGAAAACGGCAGTATAGTTAGGAGTCAAAGATAACAGAAGGATAGTTAGGGGCCAAAGACAGTAGAAGGATAGCTTGTATGTGGTTAGGGTCTAAAGATAACAGACGGTTAGTTATGGGTTATCACAGACTAGGGAATGTCGAGTGAGACGGGTGAGACAAACGAGTGTATTGAGGTGGAGGGAAGATGTTGAAAAAGATTTCTAAAAACACTGACGGGACATTTTAGATAGTTTAGACTATAAAGAAAAACAACAGAACTTTATCGGTTTTAAACATTCGGTTCGCTCCTCTTCTACCAAATAAAATGACTTATTCGTTTAAAACTGGAAAAATATCGACTCATTTATTTTCCATTTGAGAAATGATTAACAAGAGTGGAACGCCATACATGAAGAAACTGTTAAAAATATGTTTCAAAAATATATTATATATAAAATTATGTCGACTTCAGAGGAGATCAAGGCCGATAGCTCCTCTTTCCAATAATAGACAGAAATATTTAATAAAAACAAATAATTTTAAAGATTATGATAGATCGAACAGGATCAAATTAATTTAGTATATATATATATATATATATATATATATATATACAGGGTGTCCCAAAAAATATATATACACATTTTGATTACCTGTACAGGCAATATTTATTAGAATGTTGTTGAAATGTGTATACATTTTTGGGGGACACCAATATATATATATATATTTCATGTACTTTAAGGCTGAATAGTGAGTCTTGTTGCTCCGGAGTTTCGCCCGTTTGTCACAGGGTCATCAGCCTTAATATAAATAAATATTAAAACTCGGTCTTGAGTACTTCTTTCTCTCAGCCGTCAAACACATAGGGATATATATATATATATATATATATTTAACCAAGAAATTCTGAATGAATTAACTACAATGTTTAGGGTCGCTCCTAAAACTCCATCACTCCTTTTGGGTGTAATTCACAGTGACTTCTCGCAGGATTCTTCTTTTTCACTTTTTAAAAAAATATTTATTAAATAATTTGTGTCTTTTGTAAACCTATGTGTGTATAATGTGTAGATATACACACACGAGTATAAATCTGTGTATAATGTGTAGATATACGCACACGAGTAGAAATCTGTGTATAATGTGTAGATACACACACACACACACGAGTAGAAAATTTGTGTGTATATGTTTAGAAATACACACGTGTATACATCTATGTGTACATACTGTGTAGATATACACACGAGTAGAAATCCATCTGTGTATATTGTATATATACCAGACCTACCAACCTCAAAAAACCCAAACGGGGAGTACCAATGAAATCTATACCCATTTTCACAAAAATAGGAAGAGTTGACATGTCTGATATATACACACATCAATATAAATCTATATATTGTGTAGATATATACACACATGAGTATAGATTTGTGTAGATATACACATATGGGTATAGATTTGTGTGTACACACAAGAATATACATTTATAGATGTGTTTGTATTCGTGTGTAGGCAATTGTTAACTTATGGAACTAAATCTAACAAGCTAGATCGCTATTTATCGATCTCTTCAAACCAACCTATTTATCTATCAATCTGTGATTGTCTAACCGGGTGGCTGTCAAAAGTTTCCCTGTGTCTCTCTCAGAACATCTTTATTTCTCTGAATATGTTATTTCCTGTCGGTTTACTTTCGAAAGAGCCTAAACATCAGCAATTCCCACCCTGGGACCAGCAAAAGTAATACTAAAGGGCCACTAAGACGGTACTGTACGGTGACATACTTTTTTGTCCGAAACTCCGCCTTGGAATTATTGCCAATTAGAGTACCCCCACTCCACCCTGAACCATTCTAAAAACCCCAGCACCGGGCTTTGAGTACCTTGTGAAAGACGTGTGCACACGTTACTGGGTATCCATTCTTCTCTCATTCGATTGAGATATCGATCTCAGAGGGAGAGGGGTAAATGCAGCGAGCGCTCCGTGAGAATATCCTGGTAAGGAAAAAGGTTGTAAACCATTGTTCTATAGTCATTTGACCTGATAGAAATGGCAGCAAAATATCCCTCAAATTACACATGAGTGTCTTAATGATAAAGGATATATAGAATAAAATATAGTTTCTGGTTCATTGTGTGAAAACATGAGATGGTCGTGGGTGGAACATTATCATATATCAGTTCAGAGTCGATCTAGGGGTTAAACAACAATCTTGACAAAAGTCAAGTGTCCGAAACGTTAGGTTTCTCTTCTTTAAGTCAAAATATACTCCACCATTTTAAACCTTTGTATATTATTTCTTGAAGACACAGAACATCATACATCTAGTTCCCTTGGATTCTAATATTTTATTAGACTCGGTTGTTTTGTCTTACCATATTTCACAAATTTTTAGATTTATTCATTTTACAATCTATCTATCTAGCTATTCGTCCATCCTTTTATCTATCTATTTACCCACCTATTCATTTACCTGTGTATATCAACCTACCCATCCATTTATCTATCTACCTATCTACCTGTCAGTCTCTCTGCCCAAGTCAGGAGTGAGAGAGTAACATGGAAAAAAAAGAAGAGTGTTGGGGGGAGGGGTCAAAAATAAGAGGAGGAAAGAGTGAGAGAGGAATACAGGATAGAAAGAGAGAGGGGGAATAGATGGGAAAGAGAGGGGGAGAAATAGATAGAGAGAGGGAGGAATAGACAGATAAAGAGAGGGATAGAGAGTGAGGAGAATAGATAAATAGAGAGAGAGGGGGGAACAGAAGGGAGAAAGTTGAAACGCCAAAAAAGAAAGAAAGCAGCAAGAAATATAACCGCCGCCATTACAGCAACAAAAAGTTGAAAAATTAAAGTAAAACAGTAAAATAATAACCCACAAAATAATGTTTATAGTTAATAATAATGGTAGTAATAATAGTAATAGTGTTAATAGAGAAACAAGGAAGATAAAAGATTTAATGAAATAGCCATGAAGAAAATGTTAAAAGTTTATATTTGAATAAAAAAAAAACCCATCAGAAAACAGAAAATAGAAATATTAAAACTATGATTATTTGAGTGTTGTTGAGAAGTTAGAGATGTGGTTTGTCTGGAGTTTGGAGAACTAAGGAGGAAACCTTCTGGTGTCATCTTCCCTCCCCTAAAAACCACCCCTCACCCAAAACTCCCCCTTGAATTTAAGGAGGGTCTTCCCCACCCTATGTGCTTCATGGACAAAGGAACCGAAAACCAGTCTAGTTCCGCCTCACCAAATTTCTATGGGAGACGAGGAAGGGGTCCTGCCAATGGCGAAGTTTAATAGTCAAGATGTAAAGATGTAAAAGAGATGTTGGTGTTGTTTAGTACCAGAAGTTAAGGGCTCTGAAAAGGGAGGGTTTCTTCTCAGAAGACCTGTTGTCCAGCTCTACTGAGAGTTTCTGACCACAGGCTCAAGTCAGTGGCCCTCTTATAAAAAAAAAAGGCGTTCCATCCGTGGCAATCTTGTCTATAATTCAGATACAATGTCTCCATGGTTGAGTTAACTAATGTGTCTTTCCGAATTTATCAATGAGGTGTGAGACATGTTGATGTGGGTGGGGCAATAGATGACACATGAAGAGAGACTGGTAGTGTGAGGTGATAATGGTGATTGTGTTGAGACTTACCCACGCTTTGCCGATTGCTGCATCTTGGTGGTGATAATTCAGGTATATAATATATGTATATCTATATATCTATATCAGATATATATATATTTCGTGGGGGGGTGGGGTGGGTTATGATGGGTGTAAAATAAAAGTTATAACGAAAGAGATGATCTACGTAATTTAAACGTAAACTGGAGTTAAATACGTTGCTTTTCGCTTCTGTATGTATAAATACATATGTATGTATATACATATATATACATATACATATACGTATATAAATATATACGTATATGTATATATAGATATATATGTTAGTATATACACATAGAGAGGTATTTCTTAGAGGGTTTTTTTTTTAGTCTTTTTTTTCCTCTTGATAATTCGCTACTGAGAGAGAGAGTTCTAGTTTGTTTTGATAAGGAAGAAGAAAGAAGTGGAGGAGGTTGAAAAGTCGCAGACGGCGCTGCTACTGTTGTTATTGATGTTACTGTCAAAAGAGATGGCGGCGGCGTATCGTTCGTTAAGGTGAGACTCTGTTGCCGGCACGTGCTCAAGGGACGTAACTCTCCCAGTCCATTCACAGTTGTCCCCCTTTGCTTCTTCCCACCCCCTCCGCTCTCTCTCTTTTTTTTTAACGCAATGTAAATGTTTTCTTTCACGTCTTTTTAAAATATTGATAATATTGGGTCATCAAGTATGAAATTTGTAGAGACTTGTTTTTTTTTTTTTTCTTCGACAAATTTCTATAAATTTCATACTTGACGACCAAATACATATATTTTGAGAAGAAAGAATGGAATGTAAAATAAGAAAATATATAAAAAAAAAAATTTAAAAAAATAGTCGGTTGCCATCGGAGTCACTTACGAGACATTTTCGACCTGCTAGAAATAGCAGCTAAATTTCTATCACTCTTTCTCATATCACAGCCTACTGTTGTTGTTGTTTTTTTAAATATATACAATATTTAATGAATACTTCTTACAGAATGAAAATATAAACACATAAAGAAAATTATTGTGTACAGTGCTCAGGTGCACTACAGCTCATCAAAGGTGCATGTATAGTACATACAATAATTGTTTCTACTTTTGGCACAAGGCCAGCAATTATCCCAGTGTATTACTGGTACTTTATTTTATCGACCCTGTAAGGATGAAAGGCAAAGTTAACCTCGGCGGGATTTGAACTCAGACCATAAAGGGCCGTAACTCTTTGCTGCAAAGCATGGCGTCCGACTCTCTACCAATACTGCCAATACAATAATGTATAAATGTCAGGAAAGTCATGATATACACACACAGGTACATACGTGTGTATGGAGGGGGGGGGGGGATATTAGGTGTAGTGTTGGCAAATTTCGGGAAGCATGGAATTTTTAAAGGATGCAGTGTTCTAACAGCTAACAACTGATGCAGGTAGTTTGTTCTATGCTTCAGCAACTCTGAGCATGAAAACATGTTTCCTTATCAAAACAAATTAATTTTGGTGAAATAATATATATAATACTTGATAATTCTTACATAATAAATATAATTATTGCTAGGAACCTTATATATATAATTGTTTCTACTTTTGGCACAAAGCCAGCAATTATCCCAGTGTATTATTGGTACTTTATTTTATCGATCCCGTAAGGATGAAAGGCAAAGTTAACTTTGGCGGGATTTGAACTCAGACCATAAAGGGCCGTAACTCTTTGTTGCAAAGCATGGTGTCCGACCCTCTACCAATACTGCCAAAAATATATGACCAAAGCGAGAGAGAGAGAACAAAACGGCCATCAGTTCAACAGTCAGTTACACACCACAAGAATCAATGGACATTTTTTAAGGCAAGTCAACACACTACCGCGTTACACTACACGCATTACCGCGGGTGATGGCGATGCTAAGGCATTGAAAGAACCAAGCACCCTCACCGAGGGCATCACCTGACACCTCTGTAATGCTGGGTGATGGCGAGGCTAAGGTGCTGAAACAACCAGGCACCCTTACGTTTTAGGAGTCGATAAATGAAGTGCCAGTAAATCTATGGAAATAAATAATTTTCTATATAGATGATAAACACGACAAGGATACGGTTCGAACGTGGAAGAGCTGAACTCCACTGTCATTGCATCTCTCTCGTCCTCCCCATCTCGCTGTATGGTGAGCAAATGGGGTCCCACGTACTGGCTCCTCACAGCCCCGGCGGACAGAATGGAGAAGGCGTTGCCTCAGAGTATGGTAAGGGAGATACGCTGGAAGAGCCATTCCATCTTGCGAAGCTCACACCTGCAGCTGGCCAGCTCAGCGCCTATGGTAGTGAGTAGGGAGATAGCCCTAGGGCCAAGGACACCAGAAGTCTCCACTGCCAAGGACACGACCGCAAACCTGTCGGAAAGCGACTGATACTTGGAGAAAGTAGCACTATAGGGCAGTGTTTGGGCGAAATTGTTAATGTATTGGATAGGATGCCTTCAGATATCTGTATTTTGTCGTGGTGTTGGTGGCGAGGTCAATCGTAGCTACAGTGGTGTTGGCGGCGTTAGTAGTAGCTGCAGTGGTGTTGGTGGCGACGGCAGCAGTAGTAGCTACTGTGATGGTGGTGGTGTTAGTGTTGATGGCGGCGGCGACAATAGTAGTTACTGTGATGGCGGTGGTACTGGTGGCAGTAGTGGCTACAGCGGCGGTGTTGGTGGCAGTAGTAACAGCGGGGGTGGGTGCCATGACTAATAAACAGAGCTTGTTCAACTTGTAGAATGACTAACTTACCTTTTGTCGCCGGCAATCTGCCATCTTGGAAGTGGTCCATAACAATAATTATTTTGGTAGGGCGATAGTGGAGGAGTGGGGGGGGGGGGGGGGGGTAGCCATATGCTGACTATGAAGGAGTGATGCTAGAGCTGTGAAATCTTACATGCAGTAACTTCAACTCTTATTAATAACTGCATTGTTTCTATCCAGGGACTATGTTGAAAACTAAACCTCATTTGGTCATTCCATGAGAGTATCTTGGTCAGCCAACCTTTCAGCTGACTCTAGTATATTGCTGGCTTCTGACTGCAGTGTAGTATTACTGGTCAACAGAAAATAAAACAACAGCCTGAACAAGAACAACATTGTAGGTGTCTGTAGTAATGGCCATCAAATTTGTTGTGATAAAATATACTAGCGTCTTTTGAAAAGTTCATGGGCTGACAAAGATACTCTCATGGAATGAGCAAATGAGGTTTATTTTTCAACATAGTCCCTGGAAAAATGTTGATGTATATTATATATATATATATAACAAAAAAATATATATACACACACAGACATATATATATACTTGGCATAGCAATAAAGTCTTTACACTAGTAGGCTATGTGCTGTATATAACAGTAAATGTAGTTAATATTAGTTGGAATTTAAACTTTGTTGTATGTGTGATATTCTGTATGGATGTTGTATTTTGTCACAGGCCTCTGCATAATTATTTTGTTGTCATTCTTGTGAGTTTATAATACACACATCAAATGGCTTAAAAACCAAAAAAAATTCAGAGTAGTAGTTTTCATTGAATGGAAACGAGGCAAATCAGCAACAAATATTAATGCACAATTGAAGGTGAGTGGAATTAACAACGTTCCAGTAAATTCTACCATTTATCATTAGGTGAAACAATTCAAAGATGGCAGTAGATCATCACTTATTGATGCTCCTCCTTCTGGCTGTCCTTGCACAACAACTATTTATGCCAATGTTCAACTCATTTAAAGTATCATTGATACAGAACAAAAACAATCAATGTGTTGCATTGCACATGTTGCTGGAATAAACAAAGAGCATTTGTTTTTGCTTCATTGGAAGAGGTTGTGGATGAATTGTTGCACTGATTTCAACAAATAAGGAAGGAACAGTTCCAGAAAGAGTTAAATGCTTTGCATAAGCACTGGATAAGCATTCAATGGAGATTGTTTTATAGAATAAATTTTAGTTTCAATATGTTGTGCATTTTCATTTAAAAGGTTATTCTAAGGACTTTATTGCCACGCCAAGTATATATATTAAGTACAACTTGGTTACTCACTCTCTCTCTATATATATAGTGATATCTATCTGTCTTTCACACACAGTCTCTCTCTCTCTCACAGTATTTCTTTCTCAATATTTCATGTGGGATAAATAGTTTCGGTTTACCAACATTTCGGTTGACAAATGGCCTTTAGGAACAAATTAAGTTCATGAACTGAGGTTCCACTGTGTACATATATATATATAACGATGATATATATATATATAAGGATGTACATGAAAGTATATACAATATGTTTATGTACACACACACATAACATTCATACAATTGTACGTGTGCGTGTGTGTGTGTGTGCGCGTGCATCATCATTTTACGTCCGCTTTTCCCTGCTTGCAAGGGTGGGACGGGTCCTATTCAGCACAGCATCTCTCCACTTGTCACGGTCCTTCGTCATCTCCTCCGTGGGCTTCAGCAATATATAAAGGTGTACATGAAAGCATATATACAATGTTTATATATAAAAACCCCTCAAGAGTCTCACTATAAATATTTTAAGCTGTGATCATGATCACAGCTTAAAATATTGATACCCAAACTCTTGTATGTTTATCATAACGCTATGTTAGTGTCACTGTCAATCAACAAGGCAATAAACAACAACAACAACAACAATTATGGTCTCTTTAATTATAACACCATTGTTTTGTTTGCTGTTTTTAATTTGTTTTTTTTTTTTAGTTTAGTTTTTACACTATTCAAGAATGAAACATCTCATTAACATAGGAATGTAATAAAGTTTATTAATTAGTTCAATAAATAAATAAATAAATAAATTGTTTCTGATGTTTGTTTGTTTGTTGTAATTTAACCCTAGTCAATCCCTGAAAGGGCCGACCTATGGTCAAAGCTGTTTTAGCCATGTCCAGTTCGTTATTTTTATTGTGTATGTATAACAGGGACTACACTGTCTTTGTCCAGTGTATTTCTTCTTTATTTAAGATGCAAGGGGAGTGATTTGAGGAAGATTTGGCTGCTATTTCTCTCTCACAGATCAACGTTGGTTCGTTTTTTTATGGCTTTTGAAATTGTGTTCCTTGCGCTATTTAGTTTAAAGCCCCGAGTTCAAATCCCGTCGAGGTCAACTTTGTTCATTGTTCTTCAACCTAGCCAGCTCTCCTTCCTTTTCAGTGAGGAGAGAAGCCCTGGTCATCTTTCCTCAGTCTTCCTCTTCAGTGAGGAGAGAAGCCCTGGTCATCTTTCCTCAGTCTTCCCAGCTCTCCTTCCTCTTCAGTGAGGAGAGAAGCCCTGGTCATCTTTCCCCAGTCTTCCTCTTCAGTGAGGAGAGAAGCCCTGGTCATCTTTCCTCAGTCTTCCCAGTTCTCCTTCCTCTTCAGTGAGGAGAGAAGCCCTGGTCATCTTTCCTCAGTTTTCCTCTTCAGTGAGGAGAGAAGTCCTGGTCATCTTTCCTCAGTCTTCCTCTTCAGTGAGGAGAGAAGCCCTGGTTATCTTTCCTCAATCTTCCCAGCCCTCTTCCTCTTCAGTGAGGTCTACACATGAGTGAGAACTAAAGAGAGACAGAAGCCGGTACACACATTAATCTGTCGGGGGGGGGGGGGGGGGGGTTGCTCAAGTTCCCCAGGGCCATCTTCATGACTGCAGGACAGGAGTTGTATAAGATGGAACTCACCTCCTTGCTGCTATGGCAACATGTTGATTACAGGTGAGATTTTGGTGGTTACATTTGACCAGGTGAGCAACTTTCTACCACACACCTTGTTGTCTCGTTGTTGGGGTTACTGTTGTTGGTGGTGATGGTGGCGGTGGTAGTGAAGGTGGTGGTAGAAGTGTTTAAGGTGATGGTGGTAGTGGTGGTGGTTGTGGTGATGGTGATGAGAGTTGGGGGTGATGGTGGTAGTTATGGTGAGATTTGTGGTGGTGATGGTGGTGGTAGTTGTGTTGTCATTGTTGCTGATAATACTGTGGTTGTTGTGTAGTGTGGTGTAGTGTAGTGTAGTGTAGTGTAGTGTAGTGTAGTGTAGTGTAGTGTAGTGTAGTGTAGTGTAGTGTAGTGTAGTGTAGTGTAGTGTAGTGTGGTGTGGTGTGGTGCGGTGTGGTGTGGTGTGGTGTAGTGTGGTGTGGTGTGGTGTGGTGTGGTGTAGTGTAGTGTAATGTGGTGTGGTGTAGTGTAGTGTAGTGTGGTGTAGTGTAGTGTGGTGTAGTGTGGTGTAGTGTAGTGTAGTGTGGTGTAGTGTAGTGTAGTGTAGTGTGGTGTAGTGTAGTGTGGTGTGGTGTAGTGTAGTGTAGTGTGGTGCAGTGTAGTGTGGTGTGGTGTAGTGTAGTGTAGTGTGGTGTGGTGTGGTGTAATATTGTGTGGTGTAGTGTAGTGTAATATTGTGTGGTGTAGTGTAGTGTGGTGAGGTGTAATATAATGTGTAGTGTAGTGTGGTGTGGTGTAGTGTAATGTGGTGTGGTGTAGTGTAGTGTAGTGTAGTGTAGTGTAGTGTGGTGTGGTGTAGTGTAATGTGGTGTGGTGTAGTGTAGTGTAGTGTGGTGTGGTGTAGTGTGGTGTAGTGTAGTGTAGTGTAGTGTAGTGTGGTGTAGTGTAGTGTGGTGTGGTGTAGTGTAGTGTAGTGTAGTGTGGTGTAGTGTAGTGTAATATTGTGTGGTGTAGTGTGGTGTGGTGAGGTGTAATATAATGTGTAGTGTGGTGTAGTGTAGTGTAATGTGGTGTAGTGTAGTGTAGTGTAGTGTGGTGTGGTGTGGTGTAGTGTAGTGTAGTGTAGTGTAGTGTAGTGTAGTGTAGTGTAGTGTAGTGTAGTGTAGTGTAGTGTAGTGTAGTGTAGTGTAGTGTAGTGTAGTGTAGTGTAGTGTAGTGTAGTGTAGTGTAGTGTAGTGTAGTGTAGTGTAGTGTGGTGTGGTGTGGTGTGGTGTAGTGTAGTGTGGTGTAATATAATGTGGTGTGGTGTGGTGTGGTGTGGTGTAATATAATGTGGTGTGGTGTGGTGTGGTGTAATATGGTGTGGTGTAGTGTAGTGTGGTGTGGTGTAGTGTAGTGTAGTGTGGTGTAGTGTAGTGTAGTGTAGTGTGGTGTAGTGTAGTGTGGTGTGGTGGTGTAGTGTAGTGTAGTGTAGTGTAATATGGTGTGGTGAGGTGTAATATAATGTGGTGTAGTGTAGTGTAGTGTGGTGTGGTGTGGTGTGGTGTGGTGTGGTGTGGTGTGGTGTGGTGTGGTGTGGTGTGGTGTGGTGTGGTGTGGTGTAGTGTAGTGTAATATGGTGTGGTGAGGTGTAATATAATGTGGTGTGGTGTAGTGTAGTGTGGTGTGGTGTGGTGTGGTGTAGTGTAGTGTGGTGTGGTGTGGTGTGGTGTGGTGTGGTGTGGTGTGGTGTGGTGTGGTGTGGTGTGGTGTGATGTGGTGTAATGTGGTGTGGTGTGGTGTGGTGTGGTGTGGTGTGGTGTGGTGTGGTGTAATGTGGTGTAATGTGGTGTGGTGTAATGTGGTGTAATGTGGTGTGGTGTAGTGTAGTGTGGTGTATAATCAAATTCTTAATTTTATTTTCATTAAATACTGTCTGATAAAGGGGGGTTGTGTGTCCATAGCTGTTTGTTTAACCAGAGATAATTAAATGGGACAAAATGTCTGGATATTACTTTTACCTTAAAGAATCTTAAATCCCTGGTCAGTAGCTGTCCTATTACCCCCTTCCGTGGACAAAGTTGTAGCTAAATGGTTAAACAACTTTGCTAGACAATCTTCTTGAGGTTCTGAGTGTGAATCGCACAACATGACACCTTGAGCAAGTGTCTTTACTATAGCCTCAGATCGACCAAAGCCAGCGAGGAAATCTGGGTTGACATAAGCCGTGTGGAGGCTTGTCGGTTGGGTTGTAACAGTAATTGAAGAGAGCCAGACTTTTCCCTCTCTCTCATACACACAGTGTTATGCTGGCTCTCCCCAAGAGGTAGGTTTAAAGGTACACATGCCTGTGGAATACTCAGCCAGTTACAGGTTAATTTAACAAGTAGGAGGCACAGCTGACCAAACAACTGAAATGTTGTCAAGTCCAACAGAGGAGCACCCACCAAACACCACAACTGACCCTCCTACATACTTTGGAGAGAAACATGCACGCAACACACACACACGATAAACATGCACGCGACACACACACACACACATGATAAACAAACATACACACACACTCTCTGTCTCCTGTCCGTAGCAGATAAACAACGGGGTCGGAGCTCCAACATATCGGAAAATAGGATTAAAACAACATTTTACAACAATTTCCATTGTGAAGAGTTCAACTTCTTTACTATAACATCAACACCACCCACACCACCACATCAAACACTACCACCTACACCACCACACTGCCACCCACACTACCACCCACACCACACTACCACCTACACCACCACACCAACACCACATTACCACCCACACCAAACACTACCACCCACACCACATATCACAGAACCACACCACACCACACCACCACCCACACCACACCACCCACACCACCACCC
>OZ024760.1:31119670-31147170 GCA_964016885.1 Eledone cirrhosa
ATAAACAGAGAAGGCCCAATCACTCGGGCCATTTTCGCTTCATTCACCCACCTTTCAGTAAATTTACAGAGGTGCAGTGCCTCTCTCTCTCCACTCTGATTCTCCTTCTAAAGTGGTACGTAAAGAAGGGAATGAGTTGTTGTCCGGAGAGAAAGGCATCTGTCCTCAGTCCTCTCAATCTCGTCCACCATATAACTTCTTTCACCATAGCCACCGTACAGAGGAAAACCGCCTCTCTTTCGTTTTTGAAAGAGGCTGGCGGTTTGATCCTTACTATGGACTCGGCAGTCAACTGGATTTGTTCCATACGCGACAGCAGTTGTTCTGCATAGTTCTACAGGTCGGTAACGCCCGGGCAGTGTACAATTGCGTGCAGGACTGTTTCAATGTCCTGCTCGCATCTTGGACACGTCCTCTTGGAAGGATCCCTGCCTGGGCGTCCGTGCCTGTAGATCTTGTCACGAACCGGTAGAGCTCCTCGGTAGCACTGCCAGGCCAGGGACCTCTGGAAGTTGTCCATAGGTCCTGGGCGGAAAGTCCTACCAAACAGACTGGTGAGCTCATCATCTTCGAGTCTCTCCGAGCACGTCGTCGCCCTTGTAACGTACAATCCCTCTATAGAATGTCAAAGTGGAGTCTCCACTGATTGCTGCGCCTGCTTACCAGAGGACTGTGAGCGCTTGAGCGCATTCAATGTGCCAGGCGCCCATCGTTTTCAGTCTTTTCTTGACCCAGGACTGCAGCTCCATCAGCGAGACGAGCTGTGGGAAAGCCTGTCTCACAAACGGTGCCCACACCGGTTGGGGGTCGGTGAGGAATACCTGGAGATGCCGCAGCCTCAGCACATGTTTGCGCATCATCAGCCACGGCATTCCCAGCCCTCCATTGGAAGAGTGCTGACAGCAGACGGATCTCCTCACCAGCGGAACCTGCTTCTTCCACAGAAACTGGAAGAGCATGCGTTCCATCTTGGTGAGGTTATCACGGGGACAAGGCATGACAGTCAAGCGGTAGTAGATGACGGACGCTATGAAAGTATTCGCCACCTCCGCTCGACCTTTCAAGGACAGTTTGCACTCTGCCCACTTCTGGGTGAGCGCAAACACCTTGGCCGTGACACCGTTCCAGTTTTTCTCTACCTGGAGGTCTGGACCAAACCAGACCCCGAGCAATTTCACCGGTCCATCTGTCCAGCGTCCAATGATGCTGTTGGACATCATCGGTTTACCTTTCCACGTACCGAGTTGCAAACCGACAGACTTGTCCAGGTTTAGTTTTGCTCCCGTCAGAATTTCGTATTCTTTCAGTAAGTTGCCGATCACCCCGATTTCCGAGGTGCTCGACACTATTACTGTCACGTCGTCGGCATAAGCTGATGCCGCTTTGCGCAATCCCGGTTCTAGAGGGATGCCCTGCAACAGCTCCAATTTCCGCAGTAGTTACTCTAGAGTCAATACATACAGAATGGAGAAGAGATGCACCCCTGTCGAATGGAGCGCGTGATTGCGAATGGCTCCGATAGGTAGACATTCACCTTGACCCTCGAGCAGATGCTGGTGTGCATCGCCTCAATCCAGCCTCTGAAAACGGGACCAAAACCGGCCGCCTTGAGAACCGCTTCCAAGTATCGATGGTCAACCCTATCGAATGGCTTAGACTGATCCAAGTTGATCAGAGTCCCACCGAAGCCGGGTTTACTACCCACCCTCTCTATGATGTATCGCATGAGGTGGAGGTTGTCGTGTATGGACCTGGTCGGGATTGCACACGTTTGTGCTTTCCCTACCAGGTTCTCGACGACAAGCGCCAACCTCATCGCTAGCACCTTGGCCAAAATCTTTAACTCTGTGTTGAGCAGAGTTATGGGCCTGAAGTTGTTAATTTCATCCCCCTTGTTCTCGTCTTTCCTGATCAGCTTTATTAAGCCCTTGCCTGCAAAACTGGGAATTCTTCCGTTCTTCTGCCAATTGCAGTAGACAGCTTCGAGGACGCCAGAGAACAAGTCCGGCATGCCTATGTAAAACTCGTAGGGTAGACCATCTAGACCGGATGACTTGCGTTTCCCGCAGTGGCCCAGAGCGTCCCATATCTCAGTGTGTGTGATCAGTCTTTCGCAGAACTCGGCGTCCGTGTTCGAGAGACGCGGCAGGCTGTCGAGGTATGAACTAAAGTCCATTGCCCCGTTCGGCTCACCGTTGTTCTGCTCAAACAGTCGCGCAAAGTGCTGCTGAAAGGCCGCGCACATTTGCTTGGGGGTCAAGTAGCACGCGTCCGTTTTGGTCTTTCAAAGACCGAATCGTGGACTTGTTGCCACTTTTCGCCTCCGCCACTCGGCCCCAGCTGACAGCTTTCGCTCCTTTGTTTCCTAGAGCACGTGTTTTGCTTCTGACCATGCAGCCTTCGTGTTTTGCATCGAAGAACTGGTCCAGTGCCGTTCTCAACGCTAACACTAGCCGCGTTGCCACTTCTAAGTGCCTCCTCTACCTTGGCTACTAGTTCTCTTTCTATTTTGTTTTTCTCTAAGGCTAACTCTCTGCTAAACCCCATCGATTCTATTCTAATTGCTTTCTTGAAAGAGTACCACCATCTATTGTTGACGATGGCTCCCGTTAACTGTTGCTTGACTAGTCTACTTATCCGTTCACTGTAAGCTTTACGTGCCGGCAACGACACGTTCAGCTTCCAGTATCCGGGTCCTTGTCTATGTATTCTATCACGGTTGACTATGCAGACGACTAATTTGTGATCTGAATAGGCAATCATGTGCATTCGTGGACAGCTTAACATATCCTTGTCCCTTTCTCTAATGAAGAACCTATCTAAATACGATCTAGATGTCCCACTGCGGTTTGCCCACGTCCACTGTGGTGCAGTCGGGAAATCCAGTCGATACCTATCGGCCAGTTGGAATTGGCCGATTAAAGTTTTGAGGTTGTTAGACCCCCAACTACTGGGACATGCTCCCACATAGTCCCATCGTGCATCTAGGATACCATTCCAGTCCCTCACTAAAAGTAAGGAGCGAGGCGTTCCCAGAAAAGACTCTAGACGCTTAAAGAAGTCTGGCCGTGATTGCGATTCCCCGGTCGGGGCATAAACGGCCACCAGTTTGAAGGCTCCACCTCCAATACTGTTCACATCTAGGACTACCAGTTTACCCTCCGGGTTCAAGTGTACTTGCTGTACTTTGACGTCCAGGTTCTTCCGAAACATGACAGCCACTCCCCCTCCACCTCCTGGCTGACAGAGAGATGCGTAGATCTCAAAGTCGTCGAAGATGGGGGTTAGTTGCTGCCTGTTGTGGATCCTGGACTCGGTGATGGCTATCACATCCATACCGTGTGACCTAAGGTCATTTAAAAGTTGGCCCTGTTTCCAGGGCATCCCTAGGCCACGCACATTTACGCTTCCAACTCGTAAACTAGCCATGTTGGTGAAGAAGAGTTGGAGAAAAAGGACAAAAGGTGCACTTACCTTTTCATTTCCTGGAGATTGGATTGTTCAATCTCCATTTGGGTGCTGGATGGGGTGTTGGGTGGGGTGGGGAAACATTTTAATAGGACGCGGTTTCTGGGAGGGGTTGCCCACGTCCTGTGAAAATTTATTTTTCAGGTCATTATAGGTTTCCGTAGAAACCCTTATAAGTTTAAGGTGTGGAGACGATTCTGCTTTGACAAAAGTTTTGCTCTCCGTCTCCACCTTAGGGTTTTGGGAGATGACCTCCATCAAACTCTTGTTTGATGTATGCGTATTGTTGTTTGTGTTTTTGTTGTGTTGTTTTAGTTTGTTGTTCGTCCGGGAGTTTTCTTTTTATGGTGGGTGCTTGTGTTTGGGTAATGTTGGTGTTGGTTTTGCTGGTAGGGGGATGTTTGACTGTGGTGTTGTTTTTGTTGTTGTTTGTGTCTGTGGTTGTGTGTTGGTGTTGGTGATTGGAGTTTTGGGGGTTTTGTGGTGTCTCTTTTTTTGATTTTTAGATTTCCGCGGCTCTCCCTCTTCTTCACTTAAAGGAGAAGCAGCTTCATCCGTCGATGAATAATCATCGTCAGGAGTGTGGGGTAGGGGTATGTTATGTGGTGGTGGTGTTTCGGTGTGTGTGTTTGATGGAGTGGGATGGGGTGGGGCTGTGTTCTTCAGGAGTGTTGTCTCTGTTTTTTCTGTTGTTGTTGGTTGAGTGGCTGTTTGTTTTGGTGTGGTTGCTCGTTTCGTCTGTCGTTGTACTTGTGGTGGTGGTTGTTTTGGTGTTGGTAATAGTGTTTTTTTAATGATGTTGTGGTGTGTTTGTGAAGGACAGGAGGCTTTTAGGTGTACTGTGCTACCACAGCAAAAGCAATGAAATTTTCGTCCTTCTACCGAAATGTTTATTTTGTTGTTGTCGTCGATGACGACTTTTTCGGGTATTTTGGAGATTCTTTCTGGCCTCATTTGCAACAGAATCTCCAAATCAGTACCCGCCCACCTTTGTCGAATAGAGTTTCGTATCGAATGAATCCTATCAGTTTCTGGCTCTACAAAGCCAGCTAAGATCCACCAGATGTTAATGTTTGGGGGTATATTTTTTATTTTTATTTTTTGTGTCCTTTTTCCCATGTATGTAGGGAAAAAGGTGAATGCTTTTGCCACCATTGGTGTCACAGAATGTTTTGGGGCCAGTGCCTCGCTTTTAAACAGTACGGAAACACTTCCGTACTGTTTTCATTGTTGGAGAAAGTCGATATTTGCTAGAATTTCCTTGAAAGTAGCTTCTATATCTGTTTGACTAACAAATATCGGCTTTCTCGTGGTATTGGATACAATCCTAAAGGTCACTGTCCTTCGAACTGTGTCTTCTTTTATCTTGTCTTCGAAAGTTACAAATTTTCTCCCTTGCTTGAGCATATCTCTTGCATTGGAGATGTCAAGATTTATAAAATCTTGTTTTTTGTTCACTGTTTCAGCAAAGACATTTTTTTTTGTGTGGTGTTGCTGTTGTTGTTGTTGTTAGCCTCGGTGTTGGATATCTCAGTTCCTTGACGAGGTGAAACTTTGTGTAGATGTATCTGTGGAGTTGTTGGTGTCTTTTTCATGTGTTTGTATGTTAATAGATTTAATTCCTGAGTTTTCATTTCTCTCCGATTCGATGGCAGAAATTGTACAATCTTCAAGTAGTAATATTTTTTTCTCTTTGTTGACAGTCGTATCTATGGCGACGTCCATAGTAGCAGAAGCAGATATAACGTTAAAGTCTGCCTCTTTCTCTCTCTTTTCTCTGTCGACCTTCTTTAGCGTTCTTTTCGAGTTATTCATGTTTTATAGTTGGCAAAATTTGATATTTTAAAACAATTTTTAAATTAAATTTTTGCCCCCAAAGGGGCGAAAAGTGGGATTACCACCCAGCTGACAATTCAGCTTGGGGGTTAATCTACAAAATAATATGTTTTTTCAAACAATTCTGTTTTTCGTATATAATTTAATAAAAAATCTAACCGGCGATGTTCCACAAGCCAGGCAGATAGAGACAAGGCACGACAGTCAAGCGGTAGTAGATGACGTATGCTATGAAAGTGTTCGCCCCTCTGCTTGATCTTTCAAAGACAATTTGCACTGACCACTTGTGGGTGAGTGCAAATACCTTGGCCATGACCTCATTCCAGTCTAGAACGAACCAGACCCCGAGCAATTTCACCGGTCCTTCCGTCCAGCGTCTGACGGCATCGGTTTACCTCTCCACGTTCCGAGTTGCAAACCAACAGACTTGTCCAGGTTCAGTTTTGCTCCTGTGAACCTTTCGTATTCCTGTAGTAGGTTGCCGATTACCTTGATTTCCGAGGTTTTCGAAACCATTCCCGCCAGGACGCCGCTTTTCGCAGTCCCGGTTCTAAAGGGATGCCCTGCAGTAGCTCCAACTTCTGCAGTAGTGGCTCTAGAGTCAATACGTACCAGCCATATATATGAACAGACAGAAAAACAGATAGATAGATAGAGAGACAGATAGATAGGTAGATACATAGAGAGACAGACGTAGACAAACACATAGCTAAAGGCAGACAGACAGACAATTAGACAGGTAAAAATATAGATAGATAGAGAAATAGATAGACAGAGATATTAATAGAATCTGCGGTGATTAGACCTAGGAGACAATTAATCCTGGGAGTACTCAATACATGGGGAGATATAGTGTTGGTATAGAGCTGTAGTTGGTATAGAGATCTAGTTGGTATAGAGATGCAGTTGGTATAGAGATGCAGTTGGTATAGAGATGTAGTTGGTATAGAGATGCAGTTGGTATAGAGATGCAGTTTGTATAGAGATGCAGTTGGTATAGGGATGCAGTTGGTATAGAGATGTAGTTGGTATAGAGATGTAGTTGGTATAGAGATGTAGTTGGTATAGAGATGTAGTTGGTATAGAGATGTAGTTGGTATAGAGATAGTGTTGGTATAGAGATGTAGTTGGTATAGAGATGTAGTTGGTATAGAGATGTAGTTCGTATACAGATGTAGTTGTTATAGAGATGTAGTTGGTATAGAGATGTAGTTGGTATAGAGATGTAGTTGGTATAGAGATGTAGTTGTTATAGAGATGTAGTTGTTATAGAGATGTAGTTGGTATAGAGATGTATTTGGTATAGAGATGTAGTTGTTATAGAGATAGTTTTGGTATAGAGATGCAGTTGGTATAGAGATGCAGTTGGTATAGAGATGCAGTTGGTATAGAGATGCAGTTGGTATAGAGATGCAGTTGGTATAGAGATGTAGTTGGTATAGAGATGCAGTTGGTATAGAGATGCAGTTGGTATAGAGATGCAGTTGGTATAGAGATGCAGTTGGTATAGAGATGTAGTTGGTATAGAGATGTAGTTGGTATAGAGATGTAGTTGGTATAGAGATGTAGTTGGTATAGAGATGTAGTTGGTATAGAGATAGTGTTGTTATAGAGATGTAGCTGATATAGAGATGTAGCTGATATAGAGATGTAGCTGATATAGAGATAGTGTTATAGAGATGTAGTTGGTATAGAGATGTATTTGGTATAGAGATGTAGTTGTTATAGAGATAGTTTTGGTATAGAGATGCAGTTGGTATAGAGATGCAGTTGGTATAGAGATGCAGTTGGTATAGAGATGCAGTTGGTATAGAGATGTAGTTGGTATAGAGATGTAGTTCGTATAGAGATAGTGTTGTTATAGAGATGTAGTTGGTATAGAGATGTAGTTGGTATAGAGATGTAGTTGGTATAGAGATGTAGTTGGTATAGAGATAGTGTTGTTATAGAGATGTAGCTGATATAGAGATAGTGTTATAGAGATGTAGTTGGTATAGAGATGTATTTGGTATAGAGATGTAGTTGTTATAGAGATAGTTTTGGTATAGAGATGCAGTTGGTATAGAGATGCAGTTGGTATAGAGATGCAGTTGGTATAGAGATGCAGTTGGTATAGAGATGTAGTTGGTATAGAGATGTAGTTGGTATAGAGATGCAGTTGGTATAGAGATGCAGTTGGTATAGAGATGTAGTTGGTATAGAGATGTAGTTGGTATAGAGATGTATTTGGTATAGAGATGTAGTTGTTATAGAGATAGTTTTGGTATAGAGATGCAGTTGGTATAGAGATGCAGTTGGTATAGAGATGCAGTTGGTATAGAGATGCAGTTGGTATAGAGATGCAGTTGGTATAGAGATGTAGTTGGTATAGAGATGTAGTTGGTATAGAGATGTAGTTGGTATAGAGATGCAGTTGGTATAGAGATGCAGTTGGTATAGAGATGTAGTTGGTATAGAGATGTAGTTGGTATAGAGATGTAGTTGGTATAGAGATGTAGTTGGTATACAGATGTAGTTGGTATAGAGCTGTAGTTGGTATAGAGATAGTGTTGTTATAGAGATGTGTCGTCGTACAGCCCGTGTCCACGAGGGCTCGCTGTGGCTTTCCCCTCACGAAGACTTCCACCACGGGCAGCGCCGCTACTCGTAAGGGGCAACTACCGGTGCAGTAGTTCCCCTTGGATCGTTTCCCTGGTCACAGTTAATAGCGATGAGGTCTGGTCACTTACACCAGTAGCAAATTATCTCCGGCCTTGACTCTCTGCAGTCTCTAGCCATGTGCGGGCCCTGGCACCGAAAACAGCGCCCTCTAAACGTTCGCGAGCGACCGCATGCCGTGGTTGCCTCCCTTTCACCATTTCGCTGCCAGCTGTCTTGAGCCTTTGTAGTTGCTATCGCCGCAACACTCTTTTTGGCATCTTCCGCTATGATCCGGGCTTGTTCCACCAGTGAACGCATTTCCATTTCTTTATAACCCGGGACTTGCTGCAGTTTCACCGCTATGTCGTCTGGAAACCCATTGATGAACGCCAACCGCACCGTGCGTTCGCATTCCACCTGATATCCAGCCAACATGACCAACCGCCGTATTTCCGCTGCATAAATGTCAACGCGTTCACCGTTCCATCTAATTCTTGCCAACTTAGCAAAAGCGGCCAACAGTCCCTCGGCGAATGCATCTATCAGGCGCCTCTCAATCTTTTGCGCATCTCTTTGGCTGTGTTCGTCCAACTCAAGGAAGAGTACCAACGTGTCCCCCTCGAGGTACAGTGCCATGAGGCCAGCCACATCCTCTATCTTCTGCAAGCTTGCGACCAGCCGAACTTTCCGCAGCCAAGCGGCAACATCACCTTCCCCGGTAAATGCCCTGATAGCTTCGCTTGTTCGTAGTCTTGTTGCCATCTTCTGATTTGTCTTGCGGTACGTGATAAAAAAACAAAAACAAACAGACACCTCTCTGTTTTTCCAGTAGCTTTTTTTTTTTTTTTTTTTTTCCTTCTTTTGTTTCAAGACCTTATTGTCAGGAAGATGCCATTCTTTCAGAGATAGCTTTTTTTCTTTTTTCAATCAGATCTGTTTCCAGGGGCCGAAATAGCTTGTGGTTGGAAAAAGCTATCTCACTTACTGCTTTTCATAGGCGCCGCTATCTCCACTCTTGGTAGACATTGGTATAAACAGTGCCATATGGTTTCGCTCTTCATAGGCGCCGCTTTCTCCACTGCTGGTTACTCCTCGGCCGCCTGCGTCCAACTGCCTAACACCGGGAGCTGCACAAACTGGGGTTTACCCCGTTGCTAGGTACTGCCCAAAACTGGCGTTCACACCGTTGCTAGGCACTGCACAAACTGGCGTTCACCCCGTTGCTAGGCACCACTAGAGAGCACCCTCTGCTGGCCCTTCCGGTCGAGCACTCCCCCGCCTGCAGCCACCGCACGCCACACCATACCCACATAGAGATGTAGTTAGTATAGAGATGTAGTTAGTATAGAGATATAGTTAGTATAGAGATGTAGTTAGTATAGAGATGTAGTTAGTATAGAGATGTAGTTAGTATAGAGATGTAGTTAGTATAGAGATGTAGTTGGTATAGAGATGTAGTTGGTATAGAGATGTAGTTGGTATAGAGATAGTGTTGTTATAGAGATAGTGTTGTTATAGAGATAGTGTTGTTATAGAGATAGTGTTGTTATAGAGATAGTGTTGTTATAGAGATGTAGTTGGTATAGATGTAATGTTGTTATAGAGATTTAGTTGGTATAGAGATAGTGTTAGTATAGAGATGTATTTGGTATAGAGATGTAGTTGGTATAGAGATGTAGTTGGTATAGAGATGTAGTTGGTATAGAGATTTAGTTGGTATAGAGATTTAGTTGGTATAGAGATTTAGTTGGTATAGAGATTTAGTTGGTATAGAGATTTAGTTGGTATAGAGATGTATTTGGTATAGAGATGTATTTGGTATAGAGATGTAGTTGGTATAGAGATGTAGTTGGTATAGAGATGTAGTTGGTATAGAGATATAGTTGGTATAGAGATGTATTTCGTATAGAGATGTAGTTCGTATAGAGATGTAGTTGGTATAGAGATAGTGTTGGTATAGAGATAGTGTTGGTATAGAGATAGTGTTGTTATAGAGAAGTAGTTGGTATAGAGATGTAGTTGGTATAGAGATGTAGTTGGTATAGAGATGTAGTTGGTATAGAGATAGTGTTGTTATAGAGATGTAGTTGGTATAAAGATAGTGTTATAGAGATAGTGTTGGTATGGAGATGTAGTTGGTATAGAGATGTAGTTGGTATAGAGATGTAGTTGGTATAGAGATGTAGTTGTTATAGAGATGTAGTTGGTATAGAGATCTAGTTGGTATAAAGGCGTAGTTGTTATAGAGATGTAGTTATTATAGAGATAGTGTTGTTATAGAGATGTAGTTGGTATAGAGATGTTGTTATAGAGATGTAGTTGGTATAGAGATGTTGTTATAGAGATGTAGTTGGTATAGAGATAGTGTTGTTATAGAGAGGTAGTTGGTATAGAGATAGTGTTGGTATAGAGATGTAGTTGGTATAGAGATAGTGTTGTTATAGAGATGTAGTTGGTATAGAGATCTAGTTGGTATAAAGGCGTAGTTGTTATAGAGATGTAGTTATTATAGAGATAGTGTTGTTATAGAGATGTAGTTGTATAGAGATGTAGTTGGTATAGAGATGTTGTTATAGAGATGTAGTTGGTATAGAGATAGTGTTGTTATAGAGAGGTAGTTGGTATAGAGATAGTGTTGGTATAGAGATGCAGTTGGTATAGAGATGTAATTGGTATAGAGATAGTGTTGCTATAGACAAAGCGTTGTTAAACAGATAGAGTTGTTATAGAGATTTAGTTGGTATAGAGATGTAGTTGGTCTAGAGATGCAGTTGGTATAGAGATGCAGTTGGTATAGAGATGTAGTCGGTATGGAGATGGAGTTGGTATGGAGATAGATTTGGTATAGAAATAGTGTTGGTATAGACATAGTGTTAGTATAGAGATGTAGTTGGTAGAGAGATGTAGTTTGTATAGATAGAATTGGTATACAGATGTAGTTGTTATAGATATGTAGTTGTTATAGAGATGTAGTTGTTATAGAGATGTAGTTGTTATAGAGATGTAGCTGGTATAGAGATAGTGTTGGTATAGAGATGTAGTTGGTATAGAGATGTAGTTGGTATAGAGATAGTGTTGGTATAGAGATAGTGTTGGTATAGAGATGTAGTTGGTATAGAGATAGTGTTGGTATAGAGATAGTGTTGGTATAGAGATAGTGTTGGTATAGAGATAGTGTTGGTATAGAGATGTAGTTGGTATAGAGCTGTAGTTTGTATAGAGATAGTGTTGGTATAGAGATGTAGTTGGTATAGAGATGTAGTTGGTATAGAGATAGTGTTGGTATAGAGATAGTGTTGGTATAGAGATGTAGTTGGTATAGAGATAGTGTTGGTATAGAGATAGTGTTGGTATCGAGATAGTGTTGGTATAGAGATAGTGTTGGTATAGAGATGTAGTTGGTATAGAGCTGTAGTTTGTATAGAGATAGTGTTGGTATAGAGATGCAGTTGGTATAGAGATGCAGTTGGTATAGAGATGCAGTTGGTATAGAGATGCAGTTGGTATAGAGATAGTGTTGGTATAGACATAGTATTGTTAAAGAGATAGAGTTGTTATAGAAATGTAGTTGTTATAGAAATGTAGTTGGTATAGAAATGTAGTTGGTATAGAAATGTAGTTGGTATAGATATAGTGTTGGTATAGAAATAGTGTTGGTATAGAAATAGTGTTGATATAGAGATGTAGTTATTATAGAGATAGTGTTGTTATGGAGATACTGTTGTTATAGAGATGTAGTTGTATAGAGATGTAGTTGCTATAGAGGTGTAGTTGTTATAGATATGTAGTTGGTATTGAGATATAGTTGGTATAGAGATGTAGTTGGTATAGAGATAGTGTTGGTATAGAGACGGTGTTGGTATAGAGATGTAGTGGGTATAGAGATGTAGTTGGGATAGAAATAGTGTTGGTATAGAGATAGATTTGGTATAGAGATGTAGTTGGTATAGAGATAGTGTTATAGAAATATAGTTTTTATAGAGATGTAGTTGTTATAGAGATGTAGTTGTTATAGAGATGTAGTTGTTATAGAGATGTAGTTGTTATAGAGATGTAGTTGTTATAGAGATGTAGTTGTTATAGAGATGTAGTTGGTATAGAGATGCAGTTGCTATAGAGATAGTGTTGGTATAGAGATAGTGTTGGTATAGAGATGTAGTGGGTATAGAGATGTAGTGGGTATAGAGATGTAGTGGGTATAGAGATGTAGTGGGTATAGAGATGTAGTTGGTATAGAGATGTAGTTGGGATAGAGCTGTAGTTGGCATAGAGATGTAGTTGGTATAGAGATGTAGTTGGTATAGAGATGTAGTTGGTATAGAGATGTAGTTGGTATAGAGATAGTGTTGGTATAGAGCTGTAGTTGGTATAGACATGTAGTTGGTATAGAGATGTAGTTGGTATAGAGATGTAGTTGGTATAGAGATGCAGTTGGTATAGAGATAGTGTTGATATAGAGATAGTGTTGATATAGACATAGTATCGTTAAAGAGATAGAGTTGTTATAGAAATGTAGTTGTTATAGAAATGTAGTTGGTATAGATATAGTGTTGGTATAGATATAGTGTTGGTATAGAAATAGTGTTGGTATAGAAATAGTGTTGGTATAGAGATAGTGTTGGTATAGAGATACTGTTGGTATAGAGATAGTGTTGATATAGAGATGTAGTTGTATAGAGATGTAGTTGCTATAGAGGTGTAGTTGCTATAGAGGTGTAGTTGTTATAGATATGTAGTTGGTATTGAGATATAGTTGGTATAGAGATGTAGTTGGTATAGAGATAGTGTTGTTATAGAGATGTAGTTAGTATAGAGATGTAGTTGATATAGAGATAGCTTTGTTATAGAGATAGTGTTGTTATAGAGATGTAGTTGGTATAGGGAAGTAGTTGGTATAGGGATGTAGTTGGTATAGGGATGTAGTTGGTATAGGGATGTAGTTGGTATAGGGATGTAGTTGGTATAGAGATGTAGTTGGTATAGAGATGTAGTTGGTATAGAGATGGAGTTGTTATAGAGATGTAGTCGGTATGGAGTTCGAGTTGGTATAGAGATGTAGTTGGTAAAGAGGTGTAGTTGGTATAGAGATGTAGTTGGTATAGTGATGTAGTTGGTATAGTGATGTAGTTGGTATAGTGATGTAGTTGGTATAGAGATAGTGTTGGTATAGTGATGTAGTTGGTATAGTGATGTAGTTGGTATAGTGATGTAGTTGGTATAGTGATGTAGTTGGTATAGTGATGTAGTTGATATAGAGATAGTGATGGTATAGAGATAGTGTTGGTATAGAGACAGTGTTGGTATAGAGATAGTGTTCGTATAGAGCTGTAGTTGGTATAGAGCTGTAGTTGGTATAGAGCTGTAGTTGGTATAGAGCTGTAGTTGGTATAGAGCTGTAGTTGGTATAGAGCTGTAGTTGGTATAGAGATAGTGTTGTTATAGAGATAGTGTTGTTATAGAGATAGTGTTGTTATAGAGATAGTGTTGGTGTAGAGATGTAGTTGGTATGGAGATAGTGTTGTTATAGAGATGTAGTTGTTATAGAGATAGTGTTGTTATAGAGATGTAGTTGGTATAGAGATGTAGATGGTATAGATATAGTGTTGTTGTAGAGATGTAGGTGGTATGGAGATGTACTTGGTATAGAGATGTAGTTGGTATAGAGATAGTGCTGTTGTAGAGATAGTGTTCTTATAGAGATAGTGTTGTTATAGACATGTACTTGCTATAGAGATGTAGTTGTTATAGAGATGTAGTTATTATAGAGATATAGTTGGTATACAAATGTAGTTGTTATGCTGTTATAGAGATACAGTTGTATAGAGATGTAGTTGGTATAGGTATAGTGTTGTTATAGACATGTAGTTGGTATAGAGATAATGTTGTTATAGAGATGTAGTTGGTATAGACATAGTGGAGGTATAGAGATGTAGTTGGTATAGAGATGTAGTTGGTATAGAGATGTAGTGACCTACATTCCGCGGCTCACATACATTCTCTGTGCGTGATTTGGCTCAGTTCAGCCAATCAGCGCCAGTAGAAGAGGATGTATCCCTACGTGCCCCGAGGAAGAAATTCCTCGCGAAGATTTGAAGAATCTCTCTCTTGTACCAGGAAATTCAAACCAGCAACACGCCGGCTTTCCGGCGCAATGGCACATTCCCTTTTGTAACCTCTTTTTAGATGTAACTTCAACCATATAAGTTAACAAACATTGTTTGTGCTACACCAAAAATAAACATATATTTCATCTCTAATTTCTGCTGTTGAAATCATTATTATGTTACTCGTGTCTCAATAACATCTATAATCCATGCTGCTGGAATTGGCGACCTGACGAAAGGAATATTGTAAATAGCAAGATGGTAAATAGATCGAGGGAACTTCCCTAACGTCTATATCGATATTTAATCCAACGAGGATACTATCACTTTACCACACTGTGACCACTGGCCACAGCTACACACCACACTGGCAACTAACAACCTTTCATTCATCTACCCTGCTAAAGTGGATCACGTTGGGGTCACCACTTTAGCAGGGTAGATGAATGAAAGGTTGTTAGTTGCAAGTGTGGTGTGTAGCTGTGGCCAGTAGTCACAGTGTGGTAAAGTGATAGTATCCTCTGTGGGTATGGTGTGGCGTGCGGTGGCTGCAGGTGCCTAGTGGTGCCTAGCAACGGGGCGAACACCAGTTTGGGCAGTGTCTAGCAACAGACAGGGTGAAGGCAAGTTTGGGCAGTACCTAGCGTAGTACCTAGCAACGGCGTAAACGCTAGTTTGGGATCTCCCGGTGCTAGGCAGTCGGAAGCAGGCAGGCGAGGAGTAAGGAGCAGGACGATAGCAGCGCTAGTGAAAAGAGCAAAACGATATGGGACTGTTGATACGGCGATAGAGACGGCCAACCGAGGAAGATAGACGTACACGAAATGGTCTTCAAACTACCATGCAGTGGAGATTGAGCGGCACCTTTGAAAAGCGGTAAGTGAGATAGCTTTTTCCAACCACAAGCTATTTCGGCAACTGGAAACAGATCTGACGGAACAAATAAAAGAGAAGAAAAAGCTACTGGAAAAACAGAGAGGAGTCTGTTGTTGTTTTTTTGTTTTTTTGTGTCACTTACCGCTAGACAAATCAGAGGATGGCGACAAGACTACGGACGAGCGAAGCCATCAGGGCATTTACCGGGGAAGGTGATGTAATCGCTTGGCTGCGGAAAGTTCGGCTGGTCGCAAGCTTGCAGAAGATAGAGGATGTGGCTGGCCTAATGGCACTCTACCTCGAGGGAGACACGCTGGTACTCTTCCTTGAGTTGGACGAGCACAGCCAAAGAGATGCGCAGAAGATTGAGCGGCGTCTGATAGATGCATTCGCCGAGGGACCGTTGGCAGCTTTTGCTAAGCTGGCGAGATTCAGGTGGAATGGTGAACGCGTCGACATTTTCGCAGCGGAAATACGGCGGTTGGCCATGTTGGCTGGTTATCAGGTGGAATGCGAATGCACGGTGTGGTTGGCGTTCATTAATGGATTTCCAGACGACATAGCGGTGAGGCTGCAGCAAGTCCCGGGTTATAAAGAGATGGAAATGCGTTCACTGGTGGAACAAGCCCGGATCATAGAAGAAGATGCCAAAAAGAGTGTTGCGGCGATAGCAACTACGGAAGCTCAGGACACCTGGCAGCAAAACGGTGAAAGGGAGGCAACATCGGCACGCGGTCACCCACGAACGTTTAGAGGGCGTTGTTTTCGTTGCCAGGGTCCGCACATGGCTAGAGACTGTAGGGAGTTGAGGCCGGAGATAATTTGCTACCGGTGTAAGCGACCAGGCCACATCGCTACTAACTGCGACCAGGGAAACGATCCAAGGGGAACTACTGCGCCGGTAGTTGCCCCTTACGAGTAGCGGCGCTGCCCGTGGTGGAAGTCTTCATGAGGGGGAAGCCACAGCGAGCCCTCGTGGACACGGGCTGTACGACGACACTGGTGACCGCGGGGGTGGCGCAGAGGTGGGGAGGGAAGAGCAGTGTAAGGGCAGTCGACGGCAGGAAAATCGAATGCCGAGGTCGCAGCGAGGTGGAAATAGCGTTACGGGGAAGGAAGATAAAGCTTTCGGCCATCGTAGTAGACAGTGTGGTGGATGGGATCGGCGTGTTTATGGGCATGGACGCGATTGGCCGTTTAGGAGGCGTCACGGTGGACAACCTCAGTGTGCCGTTTGGCGCCGCTGCATCGGCATGCGCAGTGAGTGCACGTCATGAGAACCAGAAGGCCCACGAGGAGGAATACCCCGCTTACACTGTGCAGGACAAAGACTTCAAGGCCATGTTTGATGGGCAGCGATGGGTTGTTGAGTGGTACTGGAAGGGAGAACCACCAACACTGAAGACCAAAGTGGGCTGCTATCAACATACTTTGAAGGGAAACGTTAGGAGCAAGTTCGAGCGAGAGGTAGAGAGATGGATCGAAGGGGGCATACTGCTTCCCTGGAAGGAGGAGGTGAAGTGCGGAGTATTGCCGTTAATGGCGGTGGTGCAACCCACGAAGAGCAAGGTGAGGCCGGTGCTGGACTATCGGGAGCTGAACGAACACGTGTCATGCCACACGAGTGGCGAGGTCACGGATATCTGCGGGGAAACCCTGCGTGAGTGGAGACGCATGACGGGGGGTTCAGCGATCGTAGACTTAAAGTCGGCTTACTTGCAGTTGCATATAGCTGAGAAGCTCTGGCGGTATCAGCTGGTCAGGTATAAGGGCCGGACATATTGCCTGACCAGGCTCGGTTTCGGGCTGAGCTCCACACCGAAGATCATGGCGGGAGTCTTCAAGACCGTTCTGGGAAAGGCTGACAAGATAAAGAGGGCTACTAACTCCTACATTGACGACATCTTAGTGGACGAGTCGGTGGTGTCGGCGGCGGAGGTCACGAGCCATTTACAGAGGTCCGGACTGACTGCGAAGCCGTCAGAAGCATTGGAGGGAGGAGCCGCGCTGGGACTTAGGCTACGGCGAGACAGGACGGACGTTTTGGTATTCCGGAGGGGAAACGAAGTTCCGGAACTGGGCCAAAGTATGAGTAGGCGGGAGCTTTTCTCGGTGTGCGGAAAGCTGGTGGGTCACTACCCGATCGCTGGGTGGCTCCGGACGGCATGCAGCTATGTCAAGAGACGAGCGGGAGGAGTGACTTGGAGTGACAGAGTGGGAGAGAGGATGGTGGCCATGATGCAGGAGATCGTGGGAAGGGTGAAGGCCGACGACCCAGTGCGGGGACGCTGGTATGTTCCCAAATCACAGAGCGGGACCGTGTGGTGCGATGCCAGCAGCATAGCGCTGGGCGTCACGTTGGAGATAGGAGGTGTTGAGGTCGAGGATGCAGCCTGGCTTAGAAAGAAGGACGACTGCAATCACATCAATGTGGCCGAACTGGACGCGGTGTTGAGAGGAGTGAACCTCGCCCTGCGGTGGGGGCTGCACACCATCGAGATACACACCGACTCGGCTACTGTTCTCGGATGGGTAAGATCAGTGCTCACCAGTGAGAAGAGAGTGCGAACGAGAGGTGCGGCGGAGATGCTGATAAAGCGCCGCCTGGGAACTTTAGGAGAGCTGGCCACCGAGTTCGACCTGAGGCTGAGCGTAGTTTTCGTTCCCTCAGAGAAAAACAGGGCGGACATATTAACTAGGGTGAAGAAAGCCTGGATGGAAGCGCCAGAGGAGGTAGAGGATGAGATAGCTGCTGTGTGTCGGCTGACCGAGTCGGATCTGAAGGGGTTGCATGACATGCACCACATGGGGGTGGGTAGGAGCCTGTTCCTAGCCAGGAGAATCGACCCGGACGTTAGCAGACACAGTGTTCAGGGAGTGGTTAGAGGCTGTGTCCGATGCCAGTCCATTGATCCCGCCCCGGGTGTACACGAAACGGGAGGCCTCCCGGTGGATCGCGACTGGAAGCGATTAGCGGTGGATGTGACGCACTACCGGCAGGGAACGTAGCTCTCGATGGTCGACTGTGGACCAGGTCGAATGGCGATATGGAGGGAGATGAGGACTGGAACGGCCGAGGAAATCGTGCGGACGTTGAGAGAGGTGTTCTTGGAGCAGGGCCCTGTGGACGAACTGCTGATGGACAACGGCGCAGCGTTCCGCTCGGAGGCACTGAGGGAGATGCTCGATGGATGGAAGGTGAACCGTTTCTTCATAGCGGCGCACAAGCCGAGTGGGAATGGAATCGTGGAGCGACACCACCGGACGATCAAGGCAATGGCGGAGCGGGGCCATGTCTCACCAATGGAGGCAGTGTTCTGGTACAACATGTCCCCTCGGGTTGGACAGGTCGAGGAATCGGTGCCACACAGCAGTATTCAAATACGAGTGGAGGCACCCGTGCACGCCACCACAACAGCCAGTGTGGAAAGAGAGCGCATTCGTGCAGGTGGACGAAGAAATCTGGGTTAAGACCCCAGATGCACGTTGCACATCTCAATGGGGAAGGGGAACGGTGACGGCCGTAAATTCAAAGAATAATGTGTCCGTGGACGGGGTACCACGTCATGTCCTGGATGTAAGAAGAGTCACTGTGTCGACGGACTCCGAGGAAGAGGAAATCCAAGATCAGGTGGAAACTCAGAGCCCTGCCCCAATACTACGGAGATCGCAACGATGTCGTAGACCACCGACCTGGACAGCAGACTTCCACATGCAGAGAGACGAGGAGGAAATTGATCCTTGAGATCAGGGGGAAGTGTGGGTATGGTGTGGCGTGCGGTGGCTGCAGGTGCCTAGTGGTGCCTAGCAACGGGGCGAACGCCAGTTTGGGCAGTGTCTACCAACGGGGTGAACGCAAGTTTGGGCAGTACCTAGCGTAGTACCTAGCAACGGCGTAAACGCCAGTTTGGGATCTCCCGGTGCTAGGCAGTCGGAAGCAGGCAGGCGAGGAGTAAGGAGCAGGACGATAGCAGCGCTAGTGAAAAGAGCAAAACGATATGGGACTGTTGATACGAGGATAGAGACGGCCAACCGAGGAAGATGGACGTACACGAAATGGTCTTCAAACTACCGTGCAGTGGAGATTGAGCGGCACCTTTGAAATGCGGTAAGTGAGATAGATTTTTCCAACCACATCCTCGTTGGATTAAATATCGATATAGATGTGAGGGAAGGTCCCTCGATCTATTTACCATCTTGCTATTTACAATATTCCTTTCGTCAGGTCGCCAATTCCAGCAGCATGGATTATAGATGTTATTGAGACACGAGTAACATAATAATGATTTCAACAGCAGAAATTAGAGATGAAATGTATGTTTATTTTTGGTGTAGCACAAACAATGTTTGTTAACTTATATGGTTGAAGTTACATCTAAAAAGAGGTTACAAAAGGGAATGTGCCATTGCGCCGGAAAGCCGGCGAGGCTAGGGTGCAAAATCTCACCGTTACATTATGCGTGTTGCTGGTTCGAATTTCCTGGTACAAGAGAGAGATTCTTCAAATCTTCGCGGGGAATTTCTTCCTCAGGGCGCGTAGGGATACATCCTCTTCTACTGGCGCTGATTGGCTGAACTGAGCCAAATCACGCACAGAGAATGTAGTTGGTATAGAGATGTAGTTGTTATAGATATAGTGTTGGTATAGAGATAGTGTTGGCATAGAGATATAGTTGGTATAGAGACGGTGTTGGTGTAGAGAAAGTGTTGGTATAGAGATGTAGTTGGTATAGAGATGTAGTTGGTATAGAGATGTAGTTGGTATAGAGATGTAGTTGGTATAGAGATGTAGTTGGTATAGAGATGGTGTTGGTATAGAGATGTGTAGCTCTCTCTAGAGAAGGGAAGTAGCTGGAGTTCTTCCCGTTGAAATTCCAGAACCTTCTTTGTAACTTCCGTCCGGGGAACTATAAAGAAGATAGCTCACAGCTATCTTTTTCTTTTTCATCTTTTGGCTGCCTGGCCTAGTAAGGCCAGGCATAGTTACGCCAAAGTTATACTCTCTTTCTGACGGTTTCTTCTCAAGCAGACAACACCGAGCACAAGGATGTTAACTTTTTTCTAGCCCCCTATTATGGATCTGGACTATACCTAATTATGTACGAGAATATTTGTTTACAACAATTGTAACATGAAACTACAATAAACGAGAATTTATATTTGTTACTCGCGTTGAGAAAATGCTTACCTTTTTATTATTACCTCATGTAGTGAGGGTTAAGCCTCATTCAACGTGGTGTTGTATAAAATCTCTTATACTTTTCTTTATAAAATTTAGTAGTTAGATTCCGGTGGTATTTACTGGAGTAAATAACCCTGTGTCTAGCAACACTAAAGATGTAGTTGGTATAGAGATAGTGTTGTTATAGAGATGTAGTTGGTATAGAGATAGTGTTGTGATAGCGATGTAGTTGGTATAGAGATAGTGTTGTTATAGAGATGTAGTTGGTATAGAGATAGTGTTGTTGGCATAGAGATGTAGTTGGCATAGAGATGTAGTTGGCATAGAGATGTAGTTGGCATAGAGATGTAGTTGGTATAGTGATGTAGTTGGTATAGAGATGTAGTTGGTATAGAGATGTAGTTGGTATAGAGATGGTGTTGGTATAGAGATGTAGTTGGTATATGGATAGTGCTTTTATAGAGATGTAGTTTGTATAGAGATATAGTTGGTATAGAGATGGTGTAGGTATAGAGATAGTGTTGGTATAGAGATGTAGTTGGTATAGAGATGTAGTTGGTATAAACAGTCTTGTTATAGAGATGTAGTTGGTATAGAGATAGTGTTGGTATAGAGATAGTGTTGCTATAGAGATAGTGTATTTATAGAGATGTAGTTGGTATAGAGATAGTGTTGTTATAGAGATGTAGTTGGTATAGAGATAGTGCTGTTATAGAGATGTAGTTTGTATAGAGATATAGTTGTTATAGAGATGTAGTTGGTATAGAGATGTAGTTGTTATAGATATAGTGTTGGTATAGAGATGTAGTTGTTATAGATATAGTGTTGGTATAGAGATGTAGTTGGTATAGAGATAGTGTTGGTATAGAGATATATTTGGTATAGAGACGGTGTTGGTATAGAGATGTAGTTGGTATAGAGATGTAGTTGGTATAGAGATGTAGTTGGTATAGAGACGGTGTTGGTATAGATATAGTGTTGGTATAGATATAGTGTTGGTATAGAGATAGTGTTGGTATAGAGATAGTGTTGGTATAGAGATAGTGTTGGTATAGAGATAGTGTTGGTATAGAGATAGTGTTGGTATAGAGATGTAGTTGGTATAGAGATGTAGTTGGTATAGAGATGTAGTTGGTATAGAGATGTAGTTGGTATAGAGATGTAGTTGGTATAGAGATGTAGTTGGTATAGAGATGTAGTCGGTATAGCTATGTAGTTGGTATTGAGATAGTGTTGTTATAGAGATGTAGTTGGTATAGAGATGTAGTTGGTATAGAGACGGTGTTGGTATAGATATAGTGTTGGTACAGAGATAGTGTTGGTATAGAGATAGTGTTAGTATAGAGATAGTGTTGGTATAGAGATAGTGTTGGTATAGAGATAGTGTTGGTATAGAGATAGTGTTGGTATAGAGATGTAGTTGGTAGAGATGTAGTTGATATAGAGATGTAGTTGGTATAGAGATGTAGTTGGTATAGAGTAGTAGTTGGTATAGAGTAGTAGTTGGTATAGAGATGTAGTTGGTATAGAGATGTAGTTGGTATAGAGATGTAGTTGGTATAGAGATGTAGTTGGTATAGAGATGTAGTTGGTATAGAGATGTAGTTGGTATAGCCATGTAGTTGGTATTGAGATAGTGTTGTTATAGAGATGTAGTTGGTATAGAGATGTAGTTGGTATAGAGATAGTGTTAGTATAGAGATAGTGTTGTTATAGAGATAGTGTTGTTATAGAGATAGTGTTGGTATAGAGATATAGTCGGTATAGAGATGTGTAGCTCTCTCTAGACAAGGGAAGTAGCTGGAGTTCTTCCCGTTGAAATTCCAGAACCTTCTTTGTAACTTCCGTCCAGGGAACTATAAAGAAGATAGCTCTCGGCTATCTTTTTCTTTTTCATCTTTTGGCTGCCTGGGCTAGTAAGGCCAGGCATAGTTACGCCAAAGTTATACTCTCTTTCTGACGGTTTCTTCTCAAGCAGACAACACCAAGCACAAGGATGTTAACTTTTTTCTAGCCACCTATTATGGATCTGGACTATACCTAATTATGTACGAGAATATTTGTTTACAACAATTGTAACATGAAACTACAATAAACGAGAATTTATATTTGTTACTCGCGTTGAGAAAATGCTTACCTTTTTATTATTACCTCATGTAGTGAGGGTTAACCCTCATTCAACATGGTGTTGTATAAAATCTCTTATACTTTTCTATATAAAATTTAGTAGTTAGATTCCGGTGGTATTTACTGGAGTAAATAACCCTGGGTCTAGCAACACTAAAGATGTAGTTGGTATAGAGATAGTGTTGTTATAGAGATGTAGTTGGTATAGAGATAGTGTTGTTATAGAGATGTAGTTGGTATAGAGATAGTGTTGTTATAGAGATGTAGTTGGTATAGAGATAGTGCTGTTATAGAGATGTAGTTTGTATAGAGATATAGTTGGTATAGAGATGGTGTAGGTATAGAGATAGTGTTGGTATAGAGATGTAGTTGGTATAGCTATGTAGTTGGTATAAACAGTCTTGTTATAGAGATGTAGTTGGTATAGTGATAGTGTTGGTATAGAGATAGTGTTGCTATAGAGATAGTGTTGCTATAGAGATAGTGTTGGTATAGAGATAGTGTTGGTATAGAGATAGTGTTGGTATAGAGATGTAGTTGGTAGAGAGATGTAGTTGGTAGAGAGATAGTGTTGTTATAGAGATGTAGTTGGTATAGAGATAGTGTTGTTATAGAGATGTAGTTGGTATAGAGATAGTGCTGTTATAGAGATGTAGTTTGTATAGAGATATAGTTGGTATAGAGATGGTGTAGGTATAGAGATAGTGTTGGTATAGAGATGTAGTTGGTATAGCTATGTAGTTGGTATAAACAGTCTTGTTATAGAGATGTAGTTGGTATAGTGATAGTGTTGGTATAGAGATAGTGTTGCTATAGAGATAGTGTTGCTATAGAGATAGTGTTGGTATAGAGATAGTGTTGGTATAGAGATAGTGTTGGTATAGAGATGTAGTTGGTAGAGAGATGTAGTTGGTAGAGAGATGTAGTTGGTAGAGAGATGTAGTTGGTATAGAGATAGTGTAGTTATAGAGATGTAGTTGGTATAGAGATAGTGTTGTTATAGAGATGTAGTTTGTATAGAGATATAGTTGGTATAGAGATGGTGTATGTATAGAGATAGTGTTGGTATAGAGATGTAGTTGGTATAGCTATGTAGTTGGTATAAGCAGGCAATAACGGAGGAGTTTAAGACCGGATGCCCATGGGAACTCCTGTATGCTGATGACCTCGCACTCATAGCTGAATCTATGGTAGAACTAGAGAATAAATTCCAAACCTGGAAGCAGGGACTAGAGAGAAAGGGCCTCAAAGTCAACATGACAAAGACTAAGGTCCTTATAAGTAGACGAGAAAACAGAACCCAGATCCCCTCAGGGAAATGGCCTTGCTCAGTATGTAGGAAAGGTGTAGGTAGGAACTCCATTCTTTGCCCCAAATGCAAACAATGGGTACACAAGAGATGTAGCGGGATCTCAGGAAGCTTAATTAAGAATGTAGGATTCACATGCAGCAGCTGTGCTGAAACAGCAAGCAAACAGCCACAGGAAACAAGTACCACCAATCTCTGGGAGGGCCCTGTAGAAACAGTAGACAGCTTCTGCTACCTAGGTGACCGAATTAGCAACGGAGGTGGGTGCTCAGAAAGTACAATAACTAGGGTAAGAACGGGATGGAAGAAGTTTAGGGAACTACTACCACTGCTAGCTGCAAAAGGCTTCTCCCTCAGAATGAAAGGCAGACTGTATGATGCGTGTATCCGAACAGCGATGTTGCATGGTAGTGAGACCTGGGCGCTGAAGGTGGAAGACTTACGTAGATTAGAGAGAAACGAAGCCTGCATGCTCCGATGGATGTGTAACAGTAATATACGTGAACGACAAAGCATAAATGAATTGAGAGAGAGACTGAGCATAAGAGGAATCAAATGCTGCGTGCAGGAGAGGCGGTTACGCTGGTATGGACATGTGATGCGTATGAAGGATGACAGCTGCATAAAAAGGTGCAGAGCACTAGAAGTTGATGGAAACCGCGGAGTGGGGAGACCCAAGATGACTTGGGATGAGGTGATAAAAGCCGACCTTACCCAACTACACCTCTCAAAGTCAATGACACACGACCGTGACTTCTGGCGTCACGCAGTAATACAGGGTACCCGACCTCCCATGGGTACATGCTGAAGCATATAAACAATATGCCCCCCCCCCCCCCACCGCAAGGTGGTCGTGGAGGTGCCACGGCAAAAAAGCACCCAGCCCACACTGTAAAGTGGACGTGTAGGCGCCACGAAAAAGCACCCAGCACTCACTGTAAATGAGGTTGGTGTTAGGAAGGGCATCCAGCTGTAGAAATCAAGCCAGATCGTGGAGGTGCCACGGCAAAAAAGCACCCAGCCCACACTGTAAAGTGGACGTGTAGGCGCCACGAAAAAGCACCCAGCACTCACTGTAAATGAGGTTGGTGTTAGGAAGGGCATCCAGCTGTAGAAATCAAGCCAGATCAGTTCCTGTATGAGCAAGGCATGGTCAGCCGACCAGACACTGCCCACAACAGGACAACCCGTCTAACCCATGCTAGCGTGGAAGAACGGACGTAAAACGGTGATGATGATGATGATGATGAGTCTTGTTATAGAGATGTAGTTGGTATAGTGATAGTGTTGGTATAGAGATAGTGTTGCTATAGAGATAGTGTTGCTATAGAGATAGTGTTGGTATAGAGATAGTGTTGGTATAGAGATAGTGTTGGTAGAGAGATGTAGTTGGTAGAGAGATGTAGTTGGTATAGAGATAGTGTAGTTATAGAGATGTAGTTGGTATAGAGATAGTGTTGTTATAGAGATGTAGTTGGTATAGAGATAATGCTGTTATAGAGATGTAGTTTGTATAGAGATATAGTTGGTATAGAGATGGTGTTGGTATAGAGATAGTGTTGGTATAGAGATAGTGTTGGTATAGAGATAGTGTTGGTATAAAGATAGTGTTGGTATAGAGATGTAGTTGGTATAGAGATAGTGTTGTTATAGAGATAGTGTGGTTATAGAGATAGTGTGGTTATAGAGATAGTGTGGTTATAGAGATAGTGCTGTTGTAGAGATAGTGTTCTTATAGAGATAGCGTTGTTATAGAGATAGTGCTGTTATAGAGATAGTGTTGTTATAGACATGTAGTTGGTATAGAAATGTAGTTGTTATAGATATAGTGTTGGTATAGAGATAGTGTTGGTATAGATATAGTGTTGTTATAGAGATAGTGTTGGTATAGATATAGTGTTGTTATAGAGATGTAGTTGGTATAGAGATGTAGTTGGCATAGAGATGTAGTTGGCATAGAGATGTAGTTGGTATAGTGATGTAGTTGGTATAGAGATGTAGTTGGTATAGAGATGTAGTTGGTATAGAGATGGTGTTGGTATAGAGATGGTGTTGGTATAGAGATGTAGTTGGTATTGAGATGTAGTTAGTATGGAGATAGTGTTGTTATAGAGACAGTGTTGTGATAGAGATAGTGTTGTTATAGAGATAGTGTTGTTATAGAGATAGTGTTGTTATAGAGATGTAGTTGGTATAGAGATGTAGTTGGTATAGATATAGTGTTGTTATAGAGATGTAGTTGGTATAGAGATAGCGTTGTTATAGAGATGTAGTTGGTATAAAGATGCAGTTGGTATAGAAATAGTGTTGTCATAGAGATGTAGTTGGTATAGAGATGTAGTTGGTATAGAGATGTAGTTGGTATAGAGATGTAGTTGGTATAGAGATGTAGTTGATATAGAGATGTAGTCGGTATAGCTATGTAGTTGGTATTGAGATAGTGTTGTTATAGAGATGTAGTTGGTATAGAGATGTAGTTGGTATAGAGATAGTGTTAGTATAGAGATAGTGTTAGTATAGAGATAGTGTTGTTATAGAGATAGTGTTGGTATAAAGATAGTGTTGGTATAAAGATAGTGTTGGTATAGAAATAGTGTTGGTATAGAGATAGTGTTGGTATAGAGATGTAGTTGGTAGAGATGTAGTTGATATAGAGATGTAGTTGGTATAGAGATGTAGTTGGTATAGAGATGTAGTTGGTATAGAGATGTAGTTGGTATAGAGATGTAGTTGGTATAGAGATGTAGTTGGTATAGAGATGTAGTCGGTATAGCTATGTAGTTGGTATTGAGATAGTGTTGTTATAGAGATGTAGTTGGTATAGAGATGTAGTTGGTATAGAGATGTAGTTGGTATAGAGATGTAGTTGGTATAGAGATGTAGTTGGTATAGAGATAGTGTTAGTATAGAGATAGTGTTAGTATAGAGATAGTGTTGGTATAGAGATAGTGTTGGTATAGAGATAGTGTTGGTATAGAGATAGTGTTGGTATAGAGATAGTGTTGGTATAGAGATGTAGTTGGTATAGAGATGTAGTTGGTAGAGATGTAGTTGATATAGAGATGTAGTTGGTATAGAGATGTAGTTTGTATAGAGATGTAGTTGGTATAGAGATGTAGTTGGTATAGAGATGTAGTTGGTATAGAGATGTAGTTGGTATAGAGTAGTAGTTGGTATAGAGTAGTAGTTGGTATAGAGATAGTGTTAGTATAGAGATAGTGTTAGTATAGAGATAGTGTTGTTATAGAGATAGTGTTGGTATAGAGATATAGTCGGAATAGAGATGTGTAGCTCTCTCTAGACAAGGGAAGTAGCTGGAGTTCTTCACGTTGAAATTCCAGAACCTTCTTTGTAACTTCCGTCCAGGGAACTATAAAGAAGATAGCTCTCAGCTATCTTTTTCTTTTTCATCTTTTGGCTGCCTGGGCTAGTAAGGCCAGGCATAGTTACGCCAAAGTTATACTCTCTTTCTGACGGTTTCTTCTCAAGCAGACAACACCGAGCACAAGGATGTTAACTTTTTTCTAGCCACCTATTATGGATCTGGACTATACCTAATTATGTACGAGAATATTTGTTTACAACAATTGTAACATGAAACTACAATAAACGAGAATTTATATTTGTTACTCGCGTTGAGAAAATGCTTACCTTTTTATTATTACCTCATGTAGTGAGGGTTAACCCTCATTCGACGTGGTGTTGTATAAAATCTCTTATACTTTTCTTTATAAAATTTAGTAGTTAGATTCCGGTGGTATTTACTGGAGTAAATAACCCTGGGTCTAGCAACACTAAATATGTAGTTGGTATAGAGATAGTGTTGTTATAGAGATGTAGTTGGTATAGAGATAGTGTTGTTATAGAGATGTAGTTGGTATAGAGATGTAGTTGGTATAGAGATAGTGTTGTTATAGAGATGTAGTTGTTATAGAGATGTAGTTGTTATAGAGATGTA
>OZ024760.1:31157170-31172170 GCA_964016885.1 Eledone cirrhosa
CTCTACAAGACTAATCGCAGGCAAACATCGTAGTTATAAGCTTTTCTGGGTGGGTAATGATGATGGGTTAGGTGGGGTGGGCATATTACTGGCTAAGAGAATGATCAATAAGACAATAGAGGTAGTTAGAGTTAGTAATAGAATAATTAAGCTTAGATTAGTTGTAGGCAGGAGACTACTGACAATCATCTCTGCCTATGCTCCCCAAGCAGGCCTAGGTAAAGAAGCGAAAGACTGCTTTTACGAGCAACTTTTACAAACAGCCTCAATGACAGAGGACGGAGACATTGTTATGCTAGCAGGGGACTTCAATGGTCATGTTGGACAGCTCCAAGATGGATACACTGGGGTACATAGTGGGCACGGTTATGGCTCAAGAAATGAAGAAGGAGTGAGGCTTCTTGAATTTTGTGATGCAAATGCACTAACCATTTGTAACACTAACTTCCAGAAACCTGCCAACCATCTAATAACCTACAAATCAGGCGAGCATATAAGCCAGATTGACTTCCTGTTAGTTAGACAGCGAGACAGACAGATAGTGTCAAATACTAAGGCATATCCCGGGGAAGAATGTACCCCACAGCATAGGTTAGTCGTTAGTGAAATCTCAGTAAGCATGAGAAAGAATGAGACATACAGGAAGGTGTGGAAAAGAAAGGTCTGGAAGCTAAAAGACCTTTCATTAAAATATAAATTTAGCAAAGCCCTTCAAGATGTGTATGACGAAAAAGAAGATGATTTAGAGACGTATGACATAGATGATAACTGGAATTTCTTACTTGACAACTTACTGCAGGCTACTGAAGAAACTTGTGGTTGGGGCAGAGCTCCAACCAGACAGAGAGTGACCTGGTGGTGGAACAGCACAGTAGATAAGGCCATTAGAGACAAAAGACTAGCATGGAAAGCTTGGAAAAAGGGTGGGAGTAGAGATGGATATACAGCTGCTAAGAGAGAAGCTAGACGTCAGGTGTACTTACCACACAAGGAGGCTGAGAGTAGGAGGTTTGCCAATGTTCTGCGACTGGAAGATCAGAGACGTGCGGTGTTCCACATTGCAAAGCAGTGTGTCAATGCAAATCAGGATGTTGTTGGAGATAAATGTGTCCGGAATGATGCCGGTGTACTTAGTGTCACGAATGATCAGAAAAAGGAGGCCTGGAAATGTCACTATGAGAGACTGATGAATGTGAAGAATGAATGGGATAGAGAGAAATTACCCCCAGTAGATCCGACAGAGGGACCAGCTATTGAGATTGACAAATATAGGGTACAAGAGGCAATTAAGGAAATGAAGAATGGTAAGGCTGTTGGGCTGTTGGGCTGTCGGTGATAGTTGCTGAGATGCTGAAGGCATCAGGTGAAGTAGGTACTAAACTGATTGCACGCATCATCAATCAGGCTATATATGGTGGTGTCATACCCAAAGACTGGTGCAGCAGTATTCTCATAAATTGCTACAAAGGTAAAGGGGATGCCCTAGAGAGGAGCAATTATAGGGGCATAAAGCTGATGGATCAGGTTATGAAAGTGGCAGAGAGAATATTAGCGCAACTGATTAGAGAAAGGGTCAAATTAGATGAGATGCAGTTTGGTTTTGTGCCTCGGAAAAGTACAACAGATGCCCTCTTCTTAGTGAGGCAACTATAAGAGAAGTTCTTAGAAAAGAATACTTAGCTTTTGTTGACATAGAGAAGGCCTTTGATAGGTACCCCGATCTGTCATCTGGTGGTCCTTAAGGAAACTAGGTGTAGAGGTATGGCTTGTGAGGGCAGTGCAAGCTATGTACAGGGTGCTATCAGTAAAGTGAGAGTAGGTATGGAGTTTAGTGGGGAATTCCAGATATAAGTAGGTGTACATCAGGGTTCGATCCTCAGCCCGCTCCAAGCCATAACAGAGGAGATTAAGACTGGATGCCCATGGGAACTTCTCTATGCTGATGATCTGGCTCTTATAGCAGAATCAGTAGAGGAGCTAGAGAATAAATTCAGGCTATGGAAACAGCACTTGGAATCAAGAGGACTGAGAGTGAACATAGCTAAGACAAAAGTGTTGATAAGTAGAAGAGAGAACAATACTCCGATTCCATCAGGGAAATGGCCATGTTCAATATGTAAGAAAGGAACTGGCATAAATTCCATAAAATGTACGCAATGCAGATCTTGGGTACACAAGAGATGTAGTGGGATAGCAGGCAAACTAACAGGTAGGGAAAACTACATAAGCAGTAGATGTACAGGGAAAGTTGGCAGTAGTAATCGCAGTGATAGACACATTTTTCCAATGCGGGTGGGGTCTATAGAAGTGGTTGATAGCTTCCAGTACCTAGGAGATCAGATTAGCATGGGAGGGGGGGGGGGGGGTTCCGAGGCCATAGAATCTAGAATAAGGACAGGTTGGAAGAAATTTAGGGAGATGCTTCTTTTGTTGACAAAGAAGGGTTTCTCCCTGCGTACAAAAGGAGGGTTATATGATGCCTGTGTGAGATGCGCGATGATGCCTGTGTGAGATGCGCGATGCTGCATGGTAGTAAGACATGGGAAGCAACTGCAGAGGATATGCGACGGCTTGAGAGAAATGAAGCAAGTATGCTCTGTTGGATGGGCAAGGGTGGGACGGGTCCTATTCACCACATCATCTCTCCACTTGTCATGATCCTTCGTCATCTCCTCCGTGAGCTTCAGCAATATGAGGTCTGCTCCAACCACCTCCGCCCATGATTTTCATGGTCTTCCTCTACTGCGTCTTCCATCTAGTGGGATTTCTTGGCACTTCTTTTTCCCAGCGGTCATCCCCCATGCGCATCACATATCCATACCAGCGCAGTCTTCTCTCGTGCATACTACATTTTATCCCTCTTATACAGTTTCTCTCTCAACACATCCATGCTCGGTTGTTTGCGTACATTGATATTGCACATCCAACGGAGCATGCTTGCTTCATTTCTCTCTAGCCGTCGCATATCCTCTGCAGTTGCTGCTCATGTCTCGCTACGATGCAGCATTGTGCATCTCACACAGGCATCATATAACCGGCCTTTCAATCATAGGGAGAAACCCTTCTTTGTTAACAGACGAAGCTGCTCCCGAAACTTCTTCCAACCCATCCTTATTCTAGATACTATGGCCTCGGAGCACCCTCCACCCTTGCTATTTATATATATATATATATATATAAATTACAGAATAATCAAAACTATGTTCAAAACATTTTACTGCTGACAATCGTTTCTTCCAAACTTTCGTTTGGAATCATTGGAGCATTAGCAAAGTTTAGACATATAATTAACCTCCTATTCCACAGAACAATCGTAAAGACATGTAGATATTAGTGTTGTCACTAATGGTGTCATATTTAAAGAGTGAAGATGGTGTGGTCAGTATCATTGGATGCGACAAAGATTATAAAAGAATAATACAACAATTATAGAAGAATTAAAGAAGAAAGTTACTCGCAAAATGAGGACTTTAGCGGTACAAAGGCAAACATAGAAAGAGTGCAGAGGTATTAGGCATGTACAGAACAACCAGGTAAGAAACAAGCAATGGTACTAAGCATATATATCACAGTATGGTAAAGGTATCACATAATACAATACAGGTGTAAAAGCATATCAAGCAGACAGAGATGCGTGCATATGAAAAGCAGTTTCTATGATAGTTTATGGAGGATGCAATGTTCAAATGTATGTTGTGAGTGTTAATACCAAGGTTTTCCTTTCCATTACATTGGTTATATTTTAGTAAATGTTTATCAGTAGCTACAACTATGGATTGTATATTGGTCTCACTACAATCTTATCAAAGGTTAGAGTCGTTCTGGAGTGATCAGTCTAACGGTTTAATTTCAGGAAGTTATTGATTGATTGATTAATGTATGTATGTATGTATGTTCTTCTGATTTTATAATTTTATAATATTTTACCAATAGAGCAAGAGTCGGTTTCTAACATAAACACAAGACTCTCTCATTGGAATTTACACATCAACTAGGTAGATATGTATGTATGCATGCATGTGTAGATATGGATGTTATTGTATGTGTGGATGTGAATGTTTTGAGTTGTATGTGTGCATGTGTATATGCTTTGTATCTGTATATGTGTATATGCAGTTATTAGATGCAAAATTTTTGGAATGTTTTACATATTTTTACTGTTCCATTAATGGATTGTACTTGTAATTTCCTAACTAGTTGTGTTCTTTCTGTTCCTGTGAAGCCCAGCTTCTCAAGATTTGTATTGAGGCACTTACTAACATATCCCAGTGCCCCAATAATCACAGGCATAAATCTGAAGGTGTAATCAGGGTGGAGTATCTGCAGATTTCTCATCAGTTCTGCATAAATATTCTCCTTTTCGCTAATCTTTCATATTATATTGGCATCTGCTGGGCAGCTAATTTCCACTACTGTGCATGCTTTCTTCTCCCTGTCCCATATCATAATATCTGGTCTGTTATGCTTTCATTTTAATGGGGTTTTTACTGAAACATTCTACCAGTACTCTTTCATATTATGTATATGGATGTCTTCCACATTGCTGTAGCTTTTAATGTGTTTATTATCTTTTCTTCGGATTCCATTGTACAGTGTTTTGGCCACTACATCATGCCTCATAGGTAGATAGTACCGCGTGACATCTTTGGGCAGCTGCTGATGACATGGGTGACATCTTCGATGTTAATTCTGCAGAGTCTGCACGTGTTATCACATCTAGGTGTTTTGCCTGCATCCCTATCTCATTTGTGAACCAGGTATTTCGTGCTAATCTCCTGTTCCTGGATTGTAAAAGCGTATCCTTCAAAGTGGGAACCAATATAGCGGTTGTTGGTCCAAGATAGACTACTTTCCTTATATATATTACTCTCACTCTAGAGCTTCATGGCAACATATCCAGGCGTGATTTTTTGCTGATAAGTATGCAGTTTTTCATCCATGGATTCACTGCGATACTGCTGAGCGACTTCCCTGGGTGTGAATTTTTGATTATCACACAAGGAATATCTCTCAAGGAGTTCCTTCCCAACTCTCATGATCTTATCTGTCTCATGCAGATAGACTTGCTCGAGAAACGGGCTCCTACGCTTCGAGGTTTGTAGATGTTGTCGAAGAGATATGATGCGACATTCAAATGTTGTCTGGACTGATGTTAGGCCTCTGCCTCCCTGCTTACGTTTAAAGTAAAGTTGTCACTGTTGATGTGGAAGTTTCCGGTGCTGTTTAGTATTTTTCGAGTTCCAACATCAACTGCTCGGATTTCGTCTATCGTCCAATTGAGTATTCCAAACGTTGGTGTTAGGACAGGCACAGCAAACACATTGTGAGCCACTGTTTTGTTTTGCGCAGAGAGTTCCGATGATCAGATCTTTCTTAATCGGGTGTAGTATTCCCTGGTTACGCGTTCTTTATTACAGATACCATTATAGGATAAATTCTCATCTATCCCCAGGTATCTGTAGCAGTCCTCATCAGATATCGGTGAAACAGTTAGGCCATTGATGACAATATTGCTAGATTGGGTTGTTGTTTTACCCCGCTTTACAGTCATGTATGAGCATTTATCTTGGCCAAACTCTATTCCTATATCCTTTGAGAACGTTGTAACCAGGTCAAGATTTTTCTTCATCCCATCCATGTTCTTGGCATAGAGTTTCAGATCATCCACAAAGAAATTATGGGTTAGGTTCGTATTTCTGTCCTTCTGTGAGCCAATGATGTATCCTTCACATTTCTTGAGCAGAAAGGACAAGAGGCTTAATGACAAGATGAATAATATCACAGAGAGACTGTCTCCCTGAAATATACCCCTGCGATATTTTATTTTATCAGTGAAAATAGAGTTTTCCCTCTCTGTCTTTAACCTTAGGATAGTAGCCCAAGAAGAAGACAGCTTCTCTATGGCTCTGATAATAATGTCTGGGAGTTTAGCAAGTTGGAGGGCCTCTATCATCCAAGAGTGGGGAACAGAATCGAAAGCTTTTCTGTAGTCCAGCCAGACTGTAGCCATATTCCTCCCAAGTTGTCGCACCTCCGATATCGCAGTTTTGTTGATTAGGAGTTGTTCAGCACCCCACCCCCACCCACCCACCCCCAAAAAAACCCTTTCTTTCCAGCTGCTTGTTCATCTGTGATGATGTTATTATTTTCACAATGATCTTGGAGGAATAGGTTCAGGTAGGCTGTATACATCTTATACATCAGGTTCTGGCATGCAATGGGTCGGTAGTTTTTTGCCAAGTGGGTGTCTTTGTTCTTGGGGACCAGTAATGTTTGTGCTAATGTCAACCATTCTGGTATAAGTGTATCTCCCTTAAGAACTTGTTGGTAGAGGTCTGTAAGATACCTCCGATAAAATATAAGTTTTTTTGTACCAGTAGCCGACAATCATGTCTCTTCCTAGTGTTTTCTTATCTTGGAGTTTTCCTATCACAGTCTCAAGGGTAACCTCACTTATTTTGTATCTTTTTGTTGTAGTGTAGGGGCAATAGTTCTTTCGGATTTCTTTTAGCCACACTGCATCTTGGTTGAAATTCTTCTTTTCACCCCATATTTTGCTCCAAAAGGAATCTATGTCTTTCTGGGATGGGGCTTCAGTGACACTTATCAGTTTGCCCTTCATATCTCTATAAACTCATGTTTGGTTTCATCTAAATCTTTTATTAAGCACTTTTCTTTCATCTACCTTCTTCAGGTATCGGCATTTTTCGCTAACAGCTCTCAATTCTTGTTTGAGGGTGATCACCTTATATTGGAAAGTTCTGGTTCTACTGTTACCAAACATCGTCTCTATTTTATTTTTCACTCTTTGTTGGTGAGAAGTGAGGTTTTTTTGTGTTTGTTTGCATGTAAGGAGCATTGTCACATATCCTATGGTTTTTCGTAGGTCAGCAATCTTTTTTTCTATTTTAGTTATATATGATGGTATTTTTGGTGGTGTTTTGTTCTTGTTATTATCTCTGTTATCACCAAGATAATGCTTCTCTGTCGTAGCTAAGGTATATAAACAGGTGTTGATTTGCCAAAATGTTGGGGTTTTTATCCGTCCTAAATATTCATCCTCTATTTCGTCAATAACACGTAATATTTCATTATTTGGTTTTTTATTAAATATTGTTGTTTTAAAGAGAAATGTTTATACATGAACTAATTTCTCTCAGAGATTTCGTTGAAGGAAATTTTCAATTGTTTATACTTTTGATTATTATCATTATCGATAGTATTTTCCACAACAGTCGAGGTAGACTAGGATGGTACACGTGGTGTCAAATTTTTTCCATTATTATTATTTCTTCGATTATTATCGATAGTGTTTTCCCCAGCATTCGAGGTAGACTTAGATGGTACACGTGGTGTCAAGTTTCTTACAGGCATAGTTGTTTCAAGGCGCTGTTCGACCTGGCTGCTAGGAAGTCTAGTAGCATGGTGACCTGTAGCATGTGTTGTTGATTCCATGTTTGTTGTGGGGGGACTTACAATTAATAATATTTATTTTATTTTTACGTTCAACAAACGTCGATTGTTGGCGTAATTCTTTCGCTGTGAAGTGATTTAGCTCTGGGTGTATTTTGTCCCAGTGTAGCTTCATTCTGTTCATATAGCCAATGGAGGGATTGTTTTTTGCCATTTATAACAATTAAATAAATCATCATTAACTCCAAGAGAAATGCGATTTATAATTTCGGTTTCTTCTGTAGCTACAACTGAATAAATTTTGTTTACCTTTCTCGTTGTTTTTCTTCGGTACTTCCTTAATGTTGTTGTTGTTGTTGATGTTGTGTTCAGCCATGCTGTTTGTAGCAAATCCTTGTGAGATGAATTATGTATTTAGTTGGATATCTCTACGAATTCGAATAAAAGGTGTCTTCAGTAAATATATTTAGAAGAATAGCCAGTTATTCAACATGACTGTAGTTGTGGCCTTATTGTCGGAGATAGTATTCATCTTAAATTTAATGTCCCACATCAAAATATGCAACTGATCGTGTTGACCGACTATGTATGTATGTAGATAATATTAGTAACGGAAAGACCAGTGGAAACATTGTGTCCTTGGTCTAATTTGAGTCCACTCCACTCTGCAAGCAAATGAGGTCTGGGATCTTGTTGATCGATCAGAGCAAGCGAGTGTATATGTGTGTGTATATATATATATATATATATATACACACATATCTCTATATCTATATATAACCACAAACAAATACATACATAACTACTCAAAAACACACATAACACATACATACATACACAGAGTTACACACACACACTCAAACATAACCACACACATGATCACACACCAGACTACACCTCAGACAGCCACACCACACCTATCCTCACAATACTCACCCTTGGGGCATCTAAATGTCCATTGATATAGCTCAGGTTGACATTGTCATCCCAGTATTCCTTGTAATGTTTTGCTGCCCTATTGATATACTTCCGGTGAACCCAACAGATCAAAGGAATGCCTGAAATATAAACAGGGATTTGAACATGAGTGAGGCAGAGATTATATATACACATGGGAGGGCTGAGCTGGTATCGACATGTATATCAAATTTGATATAGAAATGACTTCTACAGGACTAGAATTGTTTCATTCTAGTCCTGTAGAAACCATTCCTATATTAAACTTGATGTTTACATTCTACTTATGTATTGAGTACCATAGTTACTGTGGATACTCCTGATTGAACACACACACACACACACACATATATATATATATATATATATATATATATATATATATATATATATATATAACAAAGAATGCGTGGTAAGATACCAGGTGGACCATAACGCACCAGAGTACTCGGTACTTAGGGTAGTAGAGTGGGTAGTATGAAAAGAGTCAGGACCCTGACGGCTCGGATCTAGCTGTCGAAACACAATCTGTACAGTATATGGAAGGTATATATTAGGTTAACGCTTGAAATAGCAGGAAGAGGGTCTTAACGTTTCGGACGCCAGCCCTTCATCAGAAGAAAGAATGAGAAATAAAATAGATTGAGGGGATGGGCGGGATGGAATAGGAAAAAATGTCTTTAGATAAAAATAACAGGTCCATTCATGTTGACATCTCTTGCATATAATTTTCTGGCTGGGAAATGACAACAGGCTGGGTGGAGTAGGTATTCTATTAGATAAGGTAATCTCTGTGAACAGAATGAACACGAGAATCATTAAACTTAGACTAATCCTGAGTAAAACAATAAAGGTGCAGTTGCCCTGACAGACGCTGAGAAGAAAGCTGCGTGGAAGAACCATTATGAAAGGTTATTGAATGAGGAGAATGCATGAGAGAAAGAGAATCTACCCCAAGTTGACCCCATAGAGGGCCCAGCCGTACAAGTCAGCAGCAGTGTAGTAAGTAAAGCAATTAAGGAGATGAAGGCCGGGAAAGCAGCCGATCCATTGGTAATAGTTGCCGAGATGTTGAAACCACATGTAAACCAAGTATAGAGAGGGGGGGGGGAAGGGAAGGGAGGGAGGTGGAGAGAGATTACATCAACACGCAAACATGGTCGGGACCAAATTCCTTAAAAGGGACCCCTAAAAAAAAGTAACCAAGAGGAGTTCTACTTACTGATACCCAAAATAATAATTGCTGCACCGAACGAGATACCAATTATTTCCGGTGTGCTGAGGTACGTGTCCGTAGCGTGGGTACCAGAACTGGTATCTGTGGAGTAATTAGATGCCACCCTGGTGTGGTCGCTGGTGAGGGGACCCAGTGTGGAGAGTGTCCGTGTGCCATTGGCAACGAGGGTGGGGGTGTCACCGCCAGTAGACGGGCCCACAGGTGACGTGTATGTGTTCAACATGTCGGGGTGGTGGGTAGTGGTGGTGGTGGTGGTAGTGGTGGTGGCGGTGTTGTTGGTGTTGCTGTTGTTTGAAGTGCTGTGCCCTGACTGGGTGGCATTGTTCACCGTTATCACAACCTGGCTGCTTGCCCCACCCCCACCACCACTGTTGTTGTTGTTGTTGTTGTTGCTGTTGTTGCTGCTGCTGTTGTGAGAGTGTGAGATATTCATTGCTATTGCTACTGCTGGTGGTGGCGGTGGCAGTGGTGTTGTTGTTATTGCTGCTGTTCTTGTTGTATGTTGAAACCAAAATGGCGGCCAAGTCCGAAAGGTGGTCGTCGTCGTTGGAGACGTTGATATGGGTGGGGGCGGAGAAGACAATGTTGTGGCACTTCGGGCCAAACGGAGCTTCAGAACTGCACACTGCCCTCTCTCGAGAATCTCTTCAAAGTTCAGCTGTTTCTTTCTCAAAGCGGAACCGTGCTGGGTTTTCATGTTTCTCACATGGTCCGCTGACTTTGCGGCAATTGCAGCCGTCTGTAGCGGAAGGGGCGGATGACCACGGAGCCGTGTGGTCTTCGGCGTCGGACGCCGCGCAGCGTTAGCGGCGGAATCAAAGAGAGGCTGGCTCAAAGTGTCGACCGACTTTGGCCTTGTTATGTTTCGTCGAAGTTTACGTTTCCTCTGCAGAACAACAGACTCGAGTGACCGACTCAAAAGGCCACTGGGCCTAGGACCCTGGTCAGCAAGACTAGGTGAAAGGGTTAAAGGTCGTCGTGCTGGCAAGCTTTCCAATTTGAACATCGGCACCGAACGGTTGGGGTCAGTCTGTCGATAGCTTTTGGCTGGAAGAGGTTTCGCTGTGGCTGCATGATGGCTAGTAACTGTGGCCAAAAGCTTCATGGACGGAACAGTGAAATTTCTGGTAAACGATGATGGGTGGGTTGTCTTTGTGGTTGGTTGTTCTTGATCTTCTTGATGATGATGATGCTGATACTGTCTAGGGAATAGTTGGAGGTACTGTTGGTCATGAGAAATTTCAGCTAGGGAGTCACGGTCAACTTGTTCGGAGACCTTTTTTTCTGTGGCAGCTCTCACCCCAGAAGTACATTCTAATGAATCAGGTACCAATACAAATATCAGGACAAACAGTGGAACATCTGAAAAATAGAAAATATGGAAAAATATTTTAAATATTTACAACTCATCATCATCATCAACATTCAACATCCATTTTCTATGCTAGCATGGCCGGTGCCAACCCTTACCTATGGTCATGAATCTTGAGTAATGATGGAAAGAATACGACTGCGAATACAAGTGGCCGAAATGGGGTTCCTCCAAAGGGTCTTTGGAAGTAACGTTACCTAATAGATTGTAGTTCGGAGATGAGAAAGTCACTCCAGGTAGAGTCACTACTTCTCCAAATTGAGAGATCACAGCTCCAATAATATGGACATGTGGTTAGAATGTCTCAGGAAAGAATCACTGGACAGATTTTATAAGCAAAACCAAATGACAGGAGACCCAGGAATAGACCCCGAGCAAAATGGTTAGACAACATCCATGAGATTGGCTGGTCTTGCTTGGGGACCCAGCCGGATCAGTTGGAGACGGTTGCTTCTGACAGGAGCCACAGGAAATAATGTTTGAGGTCTCTGGCCCCACGACCCTCTCAGAAATAAGTGGGAAAGAAGAAAATTTTTTTCTTTCGGTTTCATATATTATTATTATTATTGTTCAAATCCCGAGGTTAACTTTGCCGTTCATCTTTTCAGGGTCGATAAAATAAAGTACCAGTAATGTACTGGGTAATTGCTGGCCTTGTGCCAAAAGTAGAAACAATTATTATTATTATTGTTATTATTTTCATTGTGCATCATTACTGCTTTACCGAGCACAGCTCTGTGCATCTTGGGTATGTGCAGTGTAGTTTTTGCTGATGTTTCTATTGTTTTGATAGTACTTTTTGTAATATGTGTACAGTGCCTAGTAATGCTATCTTTTGTATGTATGTATGTATGTATCTATATATATATATATATATATATATATATATATATATATATATATATACATGTGCGTGTGTGTGTGGGTGGATGGGTGTGTACGTCTTGGGGTACTCTATATATGTATAGTGTCTAGTAGTGCTGTCTTTTGTATGCTGTATACATTTGTAAGTCCTGTGGTACTCTATATAATATATATACAGTACCTAGTAGTGCTATCTTTAGTATGTTGTATATATTTGTAAGTCCTGTGGTACTCTATATAATATATATACAGTACCTAGTAGTGCTATCTTTAGTATGCTGTATATATTTGTAAGTCCTGTGGTACTCTATATTATATATATACAGTACCTAGTAGTGCTATCTTTAGTATGCTGTATATATTTGTAACACATGTGGTACTCTATATCATATATATACAGTACCTAGTAGTGCTATCTTTTGTATGATGTATATATTTGTAAGTCCTGTAGTATTCTATATAATATATATACAGTACCTAGTAGTGCTATCTTCTGTATGCTGTATATATTTGTAAGTCCTGTGGTTTGGCTATGTATTTATCTGTGTTTTTATCATTCCTAGATCACCTATTATTATAGGTATTGTTTCTGTTTTCATTTTCCACATTTGAGTTATTTCTATCTCTAGATCTTTATATTTGGAGAGTAATTTTATAACCCTTTGAACTGGTTATAATTTCTACGATGCGGGGTTACTAACAATTTTATCTCAGGTGTAATTTCCGACTACAAAACGGAAGACTTTCAAGCGAAACTCCAACTGAACTTCTGACAACAAGACACATTGCTTATTTATAATAGTCCACCGAGTCCATTTCTTTAATCCCAAAGGGGTGTTCACCACAACAAGTAACAACAACAAAAAACTTACATCTATGAGGATGAAAGTGCCAAAGGGTGTGTAGCATCTGTCGGTCTCAACATGGGCAAGGTAGGTGCCTGATACAGGGGTGACAGCACTTGGTGAGGGCTCAAAGACTGACATCAACCAGGGGTGACAGTACTTGGTGAGGGCTCCAATAGTGACATCAACCAGGGGTGACAGTACTTGGTGAGGGCTCCAATAGTGACATCAACCAGGGGTGACAGTACTTGGTGAGGGCTCCAATAGTGACATCAACCAGGGGTGACAGCACTTGGTGAGGGCTCAAACACTGACATCAACCAGGGGTGACAGCACTTGGTGAGGGCTCAAACACTGACATCAACCTAAATACACAATCTGCCATCTAATGGAGGACCTACAACAACAACAACAACAATTACAATAATACAAAGAAAGAAAATGTAAACAGCAACAGTAAAAATGTAATGAAAAACAGTGTACCCCTGGCATTCGTGGTCCCGGTTATTCGCAGGATTTTCCTTAGAACCTAACTAATAATTGTCCATGGAAACCACCGCATATTCGCGGAATTGTAAATATCTTCTGCAATCTTTTTAGGGCTTTTTTCATAACAATTTACTGTATTTGCCGACCTATTGGACGCCCCTTCGCATGAGACGCTCCCTTTTTTTTAAATTATATTTTACATATTTTAACATTTATAGGCATTTTTATAGACCACGTCAAATATTCGCAGTTTTTCACTCTTTGTGGGTGATCTAGGTATATAACCCCCACAAATACTGGGAGACAACTGTATATGGACTTATGATGATGATGATGATGATGATGGTGATAATACTTATATATGCGATGGTAGTGTTCTATCATGATCTGAGGGAGATTGTGGTGTGAGTGTATGTATGTAAGTGTGTATATGTGTGCATGTATATGTATGTGAGTGTGTGTAAGTATATGTAAGTGTGTGTGTATGTGTGGGTGTGAGTGAGTGTAAGTGTGTGTGTGTGTGAGTAACTGTGTGAATGTGTGTATGTGTAAGTGTGAGTGTGTGTGTGGTGTATGTGTAAGTGTGTATGTGTGTATGTGTGTCAGTCTATCCTCCATTGACCAGAGACACACAGAAATACTCCACATTAGCCTCAATTGTTACTGGGGAATTAGCCAAAAGCCAGCATCTCCCACCTTACCTGTCCCTGCCACCCGGGAAATTGTGCCAACATTCACAGACAGAAGAATACAAGCTGTTACAGGAATATGTTTAACTATATATATATATATATATATATATATATATATATATATATATACACATTATATATATATGCATGTATTTGTGCACATATGCATATAAATACATACACCCACACATGTATATATATACAGGATGTCCCCAAAAATGTATACACACTTTTATTAACTGTTGAAATATGTATACATTTTTGAGACATTGTGTGTATATATATATATATAGGGAGAGAGAGACATACATATATATATTCTTTTAACACCTACATATATATATACTCATACGCATGCATACATACATGCATACATACTTGTACATGCATACATACATACACATCCAATGTTAAAAAAGTAGAGGCATTAACTAATAATTTTTGTTGTCATAATTCTAGTGATGTTTTGCCATAGATAAAATGTCTAAATTAGCCAAATTTTACTATAAAAGAGGGGTGCTTTTTTTGCTGATTTACGTTTAATTAATAGAAAAACCCCGTGATAATAGAGGTTCCAATACTCAAGTTATGGGCTTCTAAAATGTTCAGTATAGGGCGTTTAACCCCCATTAGGGTGTCTTAATATTATTGAAATTTGCTGAAATTTTGTGAATAATCATCATATCTTGTCATTTATCTATGGGTTAAATTTCATATATATCGAAGGGAAAACATTTTCAGCAGGGCTTTGTGCTCCCGGGGAACACTTTGATTAAAATGAAATATACTTAAGTGAGAGGTGGAGGTGAAAGTGAGAGGTGGAAGTGAGAGGTGGAAGTCAACCAAATTCTATTCAAAAGGGTCCACCAGAAAACCTAAAACCACTACTGACACCACTACTAACACCACTACCACACTTACAACCACCACCAATACCACTCTCACAAACCCAACCACAACCACCACCAACACCACATTACCACCACACTACTCTCACTAACCCCCCCACCACCACCACAACCTCCACTACCACCACACCACCACCACTCACTAACCCCACCACCACCACACCACTCATTAACCACACCACACTACCACACCACCACCAACACCACAACAACACTACCACCA
>OZ024760.1:31175179-31182679 GCA_964016885.1 Eledone cirrhosa
ATATACACACATATATATACATATATACACACACATATATATACATATATACACACATATATATACATATATATACACACATATATATACACACATATATATACATATATATACACACATATATATACATATATATACACATATATACATACATATATATACACACATAAAAACATACAAATACACCAATATATACATACATAAAAACACACACATATATATATATATATATACATGCATATACATAAATACACACATATATATATATATATACATACATAAATACACACATACATATATATACACATACACACATATACAAGATATCCCCAAAAAAACGTATACACACTTCAAAAGCATTCTAATAAATATGTGTATACATTTTTGGGACACCGTGTATATATACATATCCATATATATAATAACCAGACTGTGTGTGTGTGTGTCTGTGTGTATATATATATATATATATATATGTATATATGTGTGTGTGTATATATATATGTATATATACACACACACACACAACCTGGTTATTTTCGCTTTCACTATATATATAATTAATTTTAACAATATATTTAATATTTTATATGTAATGAAATATGGAGAAATTGAAAATCAGAGAAATAACATCGTATGGTTATATATAAATATAAACATCACTGATATATATATATAGTGTATGTATATAAACATTTTATACATCATGTGCAATATATATACTACATATATGCGTATATTTATATATATATATATATATATATAAATATATTGAATAAGTACGTATAATACAAATAATGGTATGTGTATATACATACATACACATTTTACATATATATATATATATATATATATTTTTATATATATATATATATATGTGTGTGTGTATGTGTGTTTATAATTATTTGACAGATCGTTTCTTACCTGTGTTCAAAATAACTTAGAAAAAAACAGTGCTCTTTCTCTCCCTATATATATATATATTTATAGGTATGTATGTATATATATGTGTATGTACACACACACACACACACACACACACACACACACACACACACACACACACAAAAAAACAGAGTATGTAACCCGCAGTGATTGTGTGTGGTAAATTAACTGACGGTGGTCCGCACTCTCTGTCTATATTTATACATACATATATATATATATATATATACATATACATATATACATATATATACATATATGTGTATATGTATATATATATATGTGTGTATATATATATATGTATATATATGTAATGATAATAGTAATGAACGAAAGATATATACTTTATATCATCTCTATTTATATGTATGTATATAATATATACACACAAACCTAGTATGTATTGGTGTGTGGTAAATTAACTGAAGGTGTTCTGTACTATATATATACACAAATATATGTGTATATATATAGGTGTATGTATATTATAGATATACACCAACCTAGTATGTAAGCCGCTGGTTTCACTCTGCTATTTTCACTTGCAAGTAATTATCTCTCTTTCTAGGTGTGATGGTCTTCCCGGCAGTACTGGTAGTAGTAGTAGTAGTGGTGGTGTAGTAGTGGTGGTAGTACTGGTGGTAGTTGTGGTGGTGGTGGTAGTACTGGTGGTGGTGGTAGTGGTGGTAGTAGTGGTGGTAGTGTAGTTGTGGTGGTTGTAGATGAAGTGGTCGTGGTGGTACTGGTGGTAGTGGTGGTAGTAGTGGTACTGGTGGTGGTGGTGGTGGTGGTAGTGTAGTTGTGGTGGTGGTGGTAGTAGTAGTAGTGGTGATAGTAGTAGTGGTGGTGTAGTAGTGGTGGTAGTACTGGTGGTAGTGGTGGTGTAGTTGTGGTGGTGGTGGTAGTACTGGTGGTGGTGGTAGTGGTGGTAGTAGTGGTGGTAGTGTAGTTGTGGTGGTTGTAGATGAAGTGGTCGTGGTGGTAGTGGTGGTAGTAGTGGTACTGGTGGTGGTGGTGGTGGTGGTAGTGTAGTTGTGGTGGTGGTGGTGGTGGTAGTAGTAGTAGTGGTGATAGTAGTAGTGGTGGTAGTAGTAGAGGTGGTAGTGTGTCGTTGTCTGGCCGTAAACCGATTCTCTACACTACACGAGAAGCTAGCGACATCACTGAGTGTTAAATTGTGATGGCGGCGGCGTGGGCGGTGGTGGTGACAGTAGTAGTAGTAGTAGTAGTAGCAGCAGTAGTAGTAGTAGTAGTAGTAGTAGTAGTAATAGTAGCAACAGCAGCAGCAGTAGTAGTAGCGGCGGCGGTGTTGGTGGTAGTAGTAGTAGTAGTAGTAGTAGTAGTAGCAGCAGTATTGGTAGTAGGAGTAGCAGTAGTAACAGTAGCAGCAGCAGTAGTAGTAGTAGTATTGGTAGCAGTGGTAGTAGTAGTAGTAGCAGCAGTAGTAGTAGTAGTACCAGCAGCAGTGGTGGTGGTGGTGGTAGTAGTAGCACTAGCAGTAGTAGTAGTAGTAGTAATAGTAGTAGTAGTAGTAGTAGTAGTAGTAGTAGTAGCGGTGGTGGTGGTGGTGGTGGTAGTAGTAGCAGCAGCAGTAGTACTAGTAGTAGCAGTAGTAGTAGTAGCAGTAGTAGTAGTAGTAGTAGCAGCAGCAGCAGTAGTAGTAGTAGTAGCAGCAGCAGTAGCAGCAGTAGTAGTAGTAGTAGTAGCAGCAGTAATAGTAGTAGTAGTAGTAGCAGCAGCAGTAGCAGCAGTAGTAGTAGTAGTAGTAGTAGTAGTAGCAGCAGTAATAGTAGTAGTAGTAGTAGTAGCAGCAGCAGTAGCAGCAGTAGTAGTAGTAGTAGTAGTAGCAGCAGTAATAGTAGTAGTAGTAGTAGTAGCAGCAGCAGTAGCAGCAGCAGTAGTAGTAGTAGCAGCAGTAATAGTAGTAGTAGTAGTAGTAGTAGCAGCAGCAGTAGCAGCAGTAGTAGTAGTATTAGCAGCAGTAGTAGTAGTAGTAGTAGTAGTAGTAGTAGTAGTAGTAGTAATAGTAGCAGCAGCAGTAGTAGTAGTAGTAGTAGCAGCAGCAGTAGCAACAGTAGTAGTAGTAGCGGTGGTGGTGGTGGTGGTAGTAGTAGTAGTAGTAGCAGCAGCAGTAGTAGTAGTAGTAGTAGCAGCAGCAGTAGCAGCAGCAGCAGTAGTAGTAGTAGTAGTAGTAGTAGCAGCAGCAGTAGTAGCAGCAGTAGCAGTAGTAGTAGTAGTAGCAGCAGCAGTAGTAGCAGCAGTAGCAGTAGTAGTAGTAGTAGTAGCAGTAGTAGGTGGTTGGCGATAGTGAAAGTAGAGAGAGCTTTGACCGAGTCTTAATTTCTTTTGAAGCCACCGAAACAACATAATTGGTATTAGCCAGTGTTAGTAGAGTTGTTAGCTGAGAACAATGGCTGTAAAATCAGTGGAGCGCCGGACAACATGATTTCTGCTATATTGTTACGTCCCTTTATATTCTGAGTTCAATTCCCGTCGGGGGTGAGCTTTGCCTTTCATCTTTACGGGTTACGATAAAATAAAGTACCAGTGAGATGCTGGATCGATTTAATTGTCTTTCTCATCTTACATACCCACAAATTGCTGGCCTTGTGCCTGAAATTACTACTACTACTACCAATACTGCTACTACTACTACTACTACTACTACCAATACTGCTGCTACTACTACTATCACCACTGCTGCCACTACTACTACTAGTACTACCACCACAGCTGCTAGTACTACTGCAGCTACTACTACTACCACCACTGCTGCCACTACTACTACTACTACTACCACCACAGCTGTTACTACTACTGCAGCTACTGCTACTACTACTACCACTGCTGCCACTACTACTACTACTACTACCACCACTGCTGCTACTACTACTGCAGCTACTACTATTGCTACTACTACAACTGCTGCTACTACTACTGCTGCTACTACTACTACCACCACTGCTGCTACTACTACTGCAGTTACTACTACTGCTACTACTACCACAACAGCTGCTACTACTACTGCAGCTACTGCTACTACTACAACTACTACCATCACTGCTGCTACTACTACTGCAGCTACTATTACTACCACCAATACTACTACTACTGCAGCTACTATTACTACCACCAATACTACTACTACTACTACTACTACTACTGTTACTACTATTAAAACCACCACTACTACTACTACCACTGCTACCACTACTGTTTGATTCCATTCATACGAATGGAACAGTTCTCGTCTTGTGTGTATAAAATATACATTCGTCTACACACCCAAGCATATATATATATATACACACAGGGAGTGCTCGATATGTGTATATATACACCATTTCTGTCCCTTCCGTCTAATCAAGCTAGAGTCAGCTCTGTCTTCTACCAAACACATCACTGTTAATCTCGAAAGATATGACGAAGGCAACGACTATATTTAGACGAATGGGTGTATGTGTGTACGTATGTATGTATGTATATATGTATGTATGTTCTTCTGATTTTATAATTTCACAAAGTTTTACCAATAGAGAGAGGGTCGGTTTCTAACATAGACACAAGACTCTCTCATTGGAATTTACACATCAACTAGGTAGATATGTATGTATGCATGCATGTGTAGGTATGGATGTTATTGTATGTGTGGATGTGGATGTTTTGAGTTGTATGTGTGCATGTGTATATGCTTTGTATCTGTACATGTGTAAATGCAGTTATTAGATGCAAAATATTTGGAATGTTTTACATATTTTTACTGTTCCATTAATGGATTGTACTTGTAATTTCCTAACTAGTTGTGTTCTTTCTGTTCTTGTGAAGCCCAGCTTCTCAAGATTTGTATTGAGGCAGTTACTAACATATCCCAGTGCCCCAATAATTACAGGCATAAATCTGAAGGTGTAATCAGGGTGGAGTATCTGCAGATTTCTCATCAGTTCTGCATAAATATTCTCCTTTTCACTAATCTTTGATATTATACTGCCATCTGCTGGGCAGCTAATTTCCACTACTGCGCATGTTTTCTTCTCCGTCCCATATCATAATATCTGGTCTGTTATGCCTGCATTTTATTGGGGTTTTTACTGGAACATTCCACCAGTACTCTTTCATATTATGTGGATGTCTTCCACATTGTTGTAGCTTTTAATGTGTTTATTATCGGGGCTATCATTTTTACGAACTGCATTGTACAGTGTTTTGGCCACTACATCTTGCCTCATAGGTAGATAGTACCGCGATGACATCTTTGGACAGCTGCTTATGACATGGGTGATATCCTCGATGTTAGTTCTGCAGAGTCTGCACTTGTTATCACATCTAGGTGTTTTGCCTGCATCCCTATCTTTTTTGTGAACCAGGTATTTCGTGCTAATCTCCTGTTCCTGGATTGTAAAAGCGTATCCTTCAAAGTGGGAACCAATATAGCGGTTGTTGGTCCAAGATAGACTACTTTCCTTATCTATATTACTCTCACTCTGGAGCTTCCTGGCAACATATCCATGCATGATTTTTTGCTGATAGGCATGCAGTTTTTCATCCATGGATTCACTGCGATATTGCTGAACGACATCCCTGGGTGTGAGTTTTTGATTATCACACAGGGAATATCTCTCGGGGAGTTCCTTCCCAACTCTCATGATCTTATCTGTTTCATTCAGATAGACTTGCTCGAGAAACGGGCTCCTACGCTTCGAGGTTCGTATATGTTGTCGGAGAGATATGATGCGACATTCAAATGTTGTCTGGACTGATGTTAGGCCTCTGCCTCCCTGCTTACGTTTCAAGTAAAATTGTCACTGTTGATGTGGAAGTTTCCGGTGCTGTTTAGTATTTTTCGAGTTCCAACATCAACTGCTCGGATTTCATCTATCGTCCAATTGAGTATTCCAAATGTTGGTGTTAGGACAGGCACAGCAAACACATTGTGAGCCACTGTTTTATTTTGCGCAGAGAGTTCCGATGACCAGATCTTTCTTAATCGGGTGTAGTATTCCCTGGTTACGCGTTCTTTATTACAGATACCATTATAGGATATGTTCTCATCTATCCCCAGGTATCTGTAGCAGTCCTCATCAGATATCGGTGAAACAGTTAGGCCATTGATGACAATGTTGCTAGATTGGGTTGTTGTTTTTCCCCGCTTTACAGTCATATATGAGCATTTATCTTGGCCAAACTCCATTCCTATATCCTTTGAGAACGTTATAACCAGGTCAAGATTTTTCTTCATCCCATACATGTTCTTGGCATAGAGTTTCAGATCGTCCACAAAGAAATTATGGGTTAGGTTCGTATTTCTATCATGTGAGCCAATGATGTATCCCTCACATTTCTTGAGCAGAAAGGACAAGGGGTTTAATGACAATATGTATGTGTGTGTATTTATGTGTGTATGTATGTATGTCTGTGTGTCACTATGTATGTCTGTGTGTGAGTATGTCTGTGTATGTAGTATGTATGTATGTATATATGTATGTATGTTCTTCTGATTTTATAATTTCACAAAGTTTTACCAATAGAGAGAGAGTCGGTTTCTAACATAGACACAAGACTCTCTCATTGGAATTTACACATCAACTAGGTAGATATGTATGTATGCATGCATGTGTAGATATGGATGTTATTGTATGTGTGGATGTGGATGTGTGCATGTATATATGCTTTGCATCTGTACATGTGTATATGCAGTTATTAGATGCACATTTTTGGGAATGTATGTATGTATGTATGTGTATATATATATATATATATATATTATCGAGCATGCTACATATGAGAGAGAGAGTGTGTGTGTGTACATGTATGTGTATATCTATGTCTATGTGTATGAATGTGTGCGTGTATATATATATGTGTATGTATATGAATGTGTGTGTGTATGAATGTGTGTGTGTGTATATTTATGTGTATGTGTATGAATATGTGTGGATATATATATATGTGTGTGTGTGTATTTATGTGTATGTGTATGAATGTGTATATACGCACTGGCATAGGGCCTTTTGTGAAAGTTAGTGCGTAAAGGCGTGTGTGTGTGTGAATATACGAAGGTCAGCTGAAAAGTTCAAAGGCTGACCAAGATACTCTCATGGAATGAGCAAATGAGGTTTATTATTCAACATAGAAGAGCTGGAGTAAATGCAAGATTTCACAGCTCTAGCATCACTCCTTTCTAGTCAGCCGCCCTTTATGTGTAAGGAGGGTTTGTGAAGTGTGTGTTTATGTGTGGGTGTAGAATTGTATATGTGTATGTGCACACATGTGTGTGAACGTTCGTTCACGTATGTATGTGTACACACCCTAATCATCATCATCACCATCACCAATTTCACGTCCGTTTTTCCAGGCTTGCATGGGTCGGGCGGATTGGACCATGTCATGTATATGTGGTTAGAATGTACGAGAAAGGAACCGTTGGACAGATTTTACGGTCAAAACCAACCAGCAGGAGACCCGAGGACAGACTCTGAGGAAGATGGTTGGATCACATCCATGAGCCTGGCTGGTCTCGCTTTGGGATCCAACTGGATTAGTTAGAGACGGCTACTT
>OZ024760.1:31192679-31222679 GCA_964016885.1 Eledone cirrhosa
ACCAGTAACTCTCTTCACTGAATTGTGAAACAGTTCTACTCTAAAGCTGCCTGGATGTTGATAGTTATCATAGTCGGTTTCTATATCTTAATTTATCTTTTTAATTCAGTTCTGTGGACTATATTATCTTTAGTCAGTATTTTCTTCACCTTCACGGCTTGTGTCCCTTGTGATTTGAACACAAGACACACATATATATATATATGTTTGTCTCCCTTTACTGTGTTTTTTTTATATATATATATAATAATAATAATAATGAAATATTGTGTACAGTGCTCAGGTGCACTACAACTTATCAAAAAGTGTATCTATAGTACATAGGGTAATGTACAAACATCAGGAAAATGAACAGTGCATGAGTCATGATATACACATAATAATGAAATTATTGTGTAAAGTGCTCAGGTGCACTACAACTCGTCAAAGGTGTATGTATAGTACATAGAATAATACACAAATGTCAGGGAAGTACATGTATGTATGTGTTAGCTGTAGTGTTGGCGGATCTCGGGAAGCATGGAGGCCTTAAAGGATGCAGTGTCTCGACAGCTAACAACTGATGCAGGTAGTTTGTTCCATGCTTCAGCAACTTTGAGCGTGAAAAAATGTTTCCGAAAGTCATGGGAACTGTGCTGTTTTCTTACTTTGTGGGCATGTCCACATGGAAATCAAAAAGGTACTCAGGGTTGTTGTTGGCAACATGGTTAACAATTTTGTGGGTGTTTACCAAGTCAGTTGCCAGGCATCGGAGCTTCAATGAATCCATGCACAGGGAAGCAAGGCGCTCAGAGTATATATGAAGGCATGTGGCTGATTGGTTAGAGAAGCTGGATTCGCAATTGTGAGGTTGTGAGTTCGATTCCTGGACCGAGCGATACGTTATGTCCTTGAGCAAGACACTTTCTTTCATTGCTCCTTCTACCTGGAGTTGTGACCAATAGAATAGATAGTATTAGCAATTGGAAAGACCAATGGAAACATTGTTTCCTTGGGCTGATTTGATGAAAGTCGATTGACGCCAAACATATATAGTCAAAACTTATATAAAAGAAAAACAAGGAGACATGGGAATAATTTTCTAAATGTGTATTTGGTGTTTGTTAGAATATATTGAAGAAGGAAGCATACAACCATACTTTACTTGGGTGTTTTACACCATTAAAAGTAGAAACAATTATTATTTCATAAAATTGTTTGATCTGACAATGATGTGGTACTAAATTACTATATATATATATATGTGTATACATTTATATATATATATACATATATTATGGCTCCAGATAAAGTCTATTAAGCTTGCTTATTGAGAAACACAAAATTCTAAACATATGGAGGCACATGGCTTAGTGGTTAGAGCATTGGCCTTGCAATTGAAAGGTTGTGAGTTCAATTCTCAGACTGGGTGGTGTTGTTTCCTTGAGCAAGACTTTATTTCACATTGCTCCAGTTTACTCAGTTGTAGAAATGAGATGATAGGAACTGGGGTCCCTATCATTCCACTGCAAAGTGGACGTGGTGCCACGGCAAAAAAGCACCCAGCACTCACTGTAAATGAGGTTGGTGTTAGGAAGGGCATAAAGCTGTCGAAATCAAGCCAGAATCAGTTCCCATCCCACCCTTGCAAGCAGGGAAAAGCAAACGTAAAATGATGATGATGATGATGATGATGATTTGATAGGTTTTGATTCATTATTTGTATTTATTTATATATATATATATTTAAAATAAAGACATGAAACAATCGCAGGGGATAATTTGTAAAGTGTGAAAGCACACACAGCTAGGTAGGTAACTAATTAAAGTTTAACTAGAACTTCAAATATTACCTTTTAAAAATGATTAATCTTCCTTGTATCATCATTTTACGTCCACTTTTCCCTGCTTGCAAGGGTGGGACAGGAACTGACTCTTGCATTTTTAAAACTACACACATGCCAGCATCATCCCAGTGGCGTGAATAGGGTTATCGACAGCTAGAAATAGCAGCCGAGACCTTTCAACTGAGTTAGCTCTACAATTAAGGGGCTGTGTATATATCCAAAATTAAAGGTCATGTCATATCCACCGCAGAATAAGCTCAAAGATTCCAATCAATAGATCCGAGCATTTTACACACTTTACAAATGATCCCGTGATTGTTTCATGTGTTTATTTTAAATATATATATATATATATATGTCAATCACTTTCTAGTTGTTATAAAATGCTCGGATCTATTCATTGGAATTTTTTAGCTTATTCTACGGTGGATATGGCGCATGTCTCGGATATGACCCTTAATTTAATTTAATTTTGGATATATCTATATATATCTATTTATATATAAAAGGTATATATTGAGTTAGAAACTCAAAATAGTCTCTTACGATTTGAACACGTCTATATATCTGTGTTTATTTCTGTTTTATATTCAATTCTATATATATATCAGAAAGGGTGGTAAAATACCAAGGTGGACCACAACCCACCACAGTACTCGATACAGTAGAGGGTAATATGTTCGGATCTAGTTGTCAGGGTCCTCAATTTTGTCATATGTATATATTTATATATAAACATGTATATATGCAGTCCACAGGCACAGCAGCAAATAAAGGGGCGAGGAGTTTTCAAGCGACAAAAGTAGGAGGGTGGTATGGTGTAGTGTTGAGGTAAATAAATCCTGTTGGGGTGGCAACAGCAATAATGGTTCCTACTTTAGGCACAAGGCCAGCAATATTGGAGTGGCGGGGAAAGATTAAATCGACCTCAGTACGTTACTGGTACTTTATTTTATCGAACCCGTAAGGATGAACGGCAAATCTAACCTCGGCGCGATTTGAAATCAGAAGGTAAAGGGCCATAACTATATGCCACAAAGCATATTGTCCACCACCCTAGTAATAATAAAGAACTAGTCAACATCGACCACTTAATTGGGGGCCAGTTATTTTCATCTATATTCAGGGAGTGTACCGGACCTGGACCCGGGTAATCCGGAAGGGAAAACATTTTATTTCTGGGCAACTAAGCAAGCAACCAGGAACTCAACCATTTTAATTAATACAATAACATGTGCTGACACACACACACACACACACACATATATATATATATACACACATGTTTAAGAGAATAACATGTGCGTGTATTTATATATATATATATATATATATATACACGCACATGTTATTCGCTTAAACATGTATATATATATATATACACATACACACACGTGTTTAAATATACATGTTTGAGAATAAAGTGAGTATATAAATCATCATCAAATATACATGTTTAATAGAATGTGTGTGTGTATATATATATCCAAGCACGTGTTTAAATATATATACATGTTTAATACACCAAAATGTACGTATATATATATATATATACATGTAATATACACTAACAACACGTGCTTAGATATATATTTTTAATACACCGATAAGCACATGCTGGTGTATTAAACAATTATATATATTCATTCATTATTTATTCAAAGTAATGCAACTTATTTTACAAAAGGGATAAAAAAAAAAACCGTACGCAATCCCGCAGACCTACCTTTACTATAGTTTATATATATATATATATACACTTTAAGCGATTCAGCGAATTACTGGTGGTATGTATGTATATATACAGGATGTCCCCACAAAAAATGTATACACACTACAACAGCAATGTATACATTTGAGGGTACCCTGTATATACATACATCATACACTATATGATTCAGTGAATTACTGGTGATATATATATATATATATATATATATATATATATATATACGTGTATATATGTATATACACACACACACACATATATATATATATATATATATATATATAAAGGCAGGAGAAATGAAAAAAATGAGTTGTATTGTTGCCAGTATCAATTTCTATCAGTATTTATTGATAATTATAATAATGGTTTCTGATTCAGGTAAAAGGCCAGTGGGGGGGTGGGGGTGACATAATGGTATGACAGCTTCAATATACCATGAAAAGCGTGAAGTTTGTTACCACTGTTGTTGTTGGTGGTGTGGAGGTGTGGTGTTGTTGTTGGTGGGGTACTGATGGTGTTGCTGTTTGTTGTTGGGGTTATAATGCGTGAAAAAGAATAGGGGAAATAGATGTTTTGATATATTGGTGTATGTGTATATGTGTGTGTGTGTGTATGCAGGTGTAAGAGACTATGAAACGGTATTTATAAATTTAGTGTATATATATATACACTAAATTTATATATATATATATAGGTATGTATGTATATATGTTGGTGTGAAAGAGACAAACAGGGTATTTGTAAAACTGTAGTGTATATATAGGTATGTATGAATGTGTATATATATGTATGTATAAACAAACAAAACATGAGAGGGGGAGGGACGAAAGAGGGAGAGAAAAAAAACAGAAAATATACATATAAAATAATAATAAAAATAATCAATCAGCGGATATCGATAATTCCGCATTCCATAAGTTTATCAATTTTTTCTCGGATTTCTGGATTGGACAGGTGTTCGCTGATGGCCTTGGGGTTCTCCTGCATCTGTTGGAGTATAACTCGCATGGTAGGGTCACATAGGATATTTTGAACTTCAGGGTTGTTCATAACTCTCTTCTTCACACTATCCAAGTCGTTACCTTGACTCATCACGGACTTCTGATAACCTTCCTTCGCTTCCTGGCATTGCTGATCAAGTTCCAGAGCCTTCGAGTAGGCATCGGCCGCCTTGGTAGCTTCCTTCTGTGCCAGAAGTGTCGCACCTTTCCTCAGGTAACCCTTTACAAAAGTTGGGTCCCTTTTGATACACTCTTCAGCATCTTTCAGAGCCAACGAATACTCCATCAGCTTCATGTAACAGGCCGACCGGTTGCTGTAGATTTTGGCATCGTCTGGTTTGCGCAGGATGGCTTCATTGTAATGTTTGATGGCATCGGGAAAGTTTCCATCTTGATACATTTTATTACCCTTGCTCTTCTCTTCAAGAGAGATTTCTGGGTTGATGTAGGCCAGTCTTTCTTTCTCTTTGATCATCGACTCAACGCTCAGAGTTTTCTTCACAACATCGGGCACTCTATGTTCGGACAGGGACTTGTTGTAATAGGTGAGGGCCTTCTCCAAGTCATCTTTTTTCAGATAAGCGTTGCCTATGCGGCAAAACGCTTTGGCGATAACATTGAAAGGGGAATGGTTTTCGCGACCCACCTCAATAGCTTTCTCACATTCTTTGATGCATTCATCCAGCTTGTTCTGTTCAAAGTAGACGGCTGCACGGTTGGTCATAATGGAGATGTTAGAAGGATCTAATTTCAGAGCCGCTTCATAATGTTCCAGTGCTTTATCGAATTCTTTCTTTTTGTAAAACACATTTCCTTTCTCTTTTTCAATCACTGCTTGCTTCTGGTCAGCGGACGCCATCTTCGAGACTACGAGAATGTTCTAGGTTTGCCGGGTGACGGATTTTATACAACGACGATTTACTTCCCCCTTATTAGAGCTCTTTAGCCGGAAGTGTAGCGAAGGAGAGATTAACATTGTCGCTCTTTCTCCTCCGACACCACCACCACATCATTTACTACTATCGTTCCCCCGACACCACCAGCATCTCATTCACTACTATCGTCTCCCCGACACCACCACCATCTCATTCACTACTATCGTCACCCCGACACCACCACCATGTACTACATTACTATCGTTTCCCCGACACCACCACAATGTGCTAGACTATCATCGTTCCACCGCCTCCATGTGTTTTAATTATTATCACCTCCCCTTCTTTCCTTTCCATTATCTTTGAAACACTATTTTTCTCTCTCCCTCTCTATGTCTTTCTCTCTCACTTCCTCTAATCCTCTCACATTCACCATTTCCTTTGCCGCCTTTCATTTGCAAACAGTTCACTCCCCTTTTCATTGTCTATTTCAATTACATCTCCATACATACATCCATATATATATATGAAAAAGTAGAAAATTTCAACTAGAGTCTTTTCAGAATATTTATTTCTTCACTTTACCGGTTTCAGTTATGATTTTCAAAAGTAAAATTGAGATAGAGGGTTTGTGTTTCTGTTGTGGTTTGTCTCGCATCTGTATATACAGAGCTAAACGCGTATATATATAAAGGCTCTGCGTGATCCAATCATTGCATTGAGCTAAAAGACAATATATATATATATACTGATTAATGTTCAGAGCCATCTTCAGCATTCTCGTGTAGCACCTATCCACCATCTGAATGAGTTTCTTGGTAAGTGTCCAAGTCTCAGACCCGTACAGCAGCACAGACTCCACTACATGGACACACTGGAAGAGGAAGACCAAGGTTAACGTATGTTGATACCCTAAGGACAGACACTGGTCTGTTGGAGACCCAGAACATGGCAGCGATAATGAGGGACAGAGACCGCTGGAGAGAACTCATCCATGGATCTCGGGAATTTTACCCGCCCTAGATATATATATATAAAGCGCATGTGTATCTATATATATATGTATATTTGTGTGTGTATATATATATATATGTATATGATGAGAACGCAGGTATCATCCCATGATATTTGTTTTTGAAATGCGCATAATAAAATACTTGGAACTCTTTTAACCATCTTTTGATCTTATATTATTTATACTCCTGTCCTACAAACTGTAGAGTGCTACTTATCCGATATTTGCATTGCTTTATTGTGCTACAATAAAACTCACCTCCTACATATATATATGTAATATATACATCCTTAATCAAAGCCACGAGGCATCTGTAGAATATGACTTTACTTAAATAGACACCAACTTGGCTAATGAACTAATAAAATAAAGTTAAAGTAATTATTAAAAATAATAATAATGTTTTCTGATTTAGGCACAAGGCCAGCAATTTGTGGGGGAGGGGGAAAGTCGATTAAATTGATCACAATGCATTACTGGTACTTTATTAATAATGAACAGACGAGAACGGAAAAACATCAAACCTTGAAATGTTCTTGTATATTTATGTATGTATATAGTTAAAAATAAAAGTGAAAAAGCACAGAAGTATATTTTAAGATTATATTTTCTATAATCCGAAAGAACGAATAATTTCATAGATATATATATAGCTGTATTAAATATTATATATATATATATATTACATGCGGTTCTATGCCTCATTCATATTTTGCTGGGCAAGGACTCGAAAAAATATACGGCTAAAGGGAGGTAATTCGTATTTTGTAATAGACGCTTTATCAAATTACGGAGCTTCGACGTGGTCACTCGCTCTGCTAGAAATAGCAGCCAAATTTCCTTTAAATCACTCACTTTAGTTTTATCGAAAGGACACATTGGACAATGTAATTTTAAGTACACTGTACCTAAGAAATGTTAAGATGGACTCTTAAGATAGCAGGGCTCCATCAACCCGATGATTCAACCTGCTAGAAATGGCAGCTAAAACTCTCATATATCACCCTTTACTGTCTACAGACACTCTAGCTGGGGAAGAAAAAAAAAGACTGGGTAATCAGGGCGAAAATACCTTGGATCATAGCTCTACTCGTTCAAGGTTGATCTATGACCTATCTATACTCTAATGAACCAACAAGCGAGCGATTAAAAATATTCTTTAAAACACGACTTGACATCTTAAATAAGGAAATGACAAGATAGTACTGTGGTAAGAAACTCAAGTCTTCAGAGAAGAAACACACCTCAACTGCCGACCGCTATATCTGATTTGCTAAGCTGTCTGAACGTAATGTTATTACTCTGGGGTCTTACCTTATCCGAGTGCTAAAGGTAGACCGATTATGCATATACGTTAGCTTGGCCGTTTCCTTAAGCTTCGTCAATGCTGTACTAAAATTTATATATATATATATATATAGAAAGTATCCCCCCAAAATGCATACACACTTCAACAGCATTCTAATAAATATTGCCTGTACAAGTAATCAAAGTGTGTATACATTTTTGGGGGGATACCCCTGTATATAGTGGTAAGAAACTCTCAGGAGAGCTGCACAGCAGGTTTTCAGAAAAGAAACCCCACCAAGCAAGTATTTTGGACCTTAACATAAAAATATGGGACGAGAGATCCCCACAGGAATGACTTTGATCATGTCCGGGTTTCTTGTTTTTTATTAAGGCTGACCTGGGGCTCAACAACAACAACAACCCTAGACACAGTACGGTGAATAATATTAACCAATGAGAGCTTCGGGAGTGATACATCTCGGTACATACTTTGACGGTGTAGAGTGAATAAAGTCCCTACCGACACTTTAGACTTTACTGTAGTTGGAGAATTCGGTTCACTTTATATACTGGATTAAAATATAATAATAATATCAATAATATTCAGAAGAAGAGGAATCAATGGCGGGTGTAATTGTCCAATACGTTGTCGTCCGTAAGGATCTTATAGAGAAGTTGTCGTGGCCATTAGGAGCAGTCATCGCTCAGGCGTGTCATGCATGCTCAGCTGTTCTACATCAATACCAAGAAGATGACAGCTGTAAAATGTATCTGGAGAATATCGATAGCATGCACAAAGTAATTCTACAGGTAGGTGAGGTGCAGTAACGAAGAGGGCGGGTGGGGTGGTCGTCCTTCAGTTTACACACACACATAAAACTAACAAGCTAACATTAGTATTATTGACAGTAGGTTTCGTTTCAGAATCTCCTTCACCCACTTATTCCTGAGAGGGTCGTGGGCAGCAGTCGTCAAGCACTCCCTTCAGAGGCCCTGTCAGAAGAAACCGTCTCAAACTGACCCGGTTGGATCCCCAGAATCTTTTCCATAATTGGTCCGAGTCACTGAATCGTTCATTTATAAAAATATATACACACATATGACCCTGTGATAAACAGGCGAAACTCCAGAGTAACAAGACTCACTATTTAGCTTTAATATAATTAATATTAAAACTTTACTTCGGTATTGAGTATTTTTCTCTCGGCCGTCAACTACATCCAGTTTATATATATATAAAAAAGATCGATCGACTTTCGTCAAATCGGACCGAGGAAACAATGTTTCCGTTGGTCTTTCCAGTTGCTATCTATCGGTCGCAACTCCAGGTTTAAGGAGCAACGTGAAATAAAGTGTCTTGCTCAAGGACATAACGCATCGCCTGGTCCAGGAATCGAACTCACAACCTCAAGATTGTTTCGACTGCTATTTCTGGACTAAATTAGAATTTTCCTATTAACCACTCTACTACCCTAAGTATTGAGTACTCTGGTGCTTTATGGTTCATGTGGTTCCTTACCACACCTCCTTCGTTATATATATATATATATATATATATATATATAGAAATGGCTTCTACAGGTCTACAACTATTCCATTCAGGAGGAGTCATCAGGAAGCCTGATGAGTTCTGCTGAATGAAACAGTTCTAGTCCCGTAGAAGCCATTTCTATATTATATATTAAATATTTATACTCTGCTATGTATTGAGTATCTTACTTACTGTGGTTACTCCCGATTGAACCCAGGATAAGTTTATATATATATATATATATATAATACATGTACATAGGTCTCCAAGACAGGTGTTTTGGAATTCTCCGGTTAAGGGGCCACAGAAAGCTAGTAATTTACAACGGTTTTCAAGGTTGTATTTGTTTAAATCACATAAAAATCATAGGAAGAATAAATTTCACATTCAAAATTCTAATCACAACTAACAACCCTTAAAATTAATAAAACAAAATCCGCCGAGGTTAATTTTGCCTTTCATCCTTACGAGGTCGATAAAATAAAGTACCAGTAATGTACTGGGTAATTGCTGGCCTTGTGCCAAAAATAGAAACTATTACATCCATCTCCAAAACCGGTGTAGTGTGACTTTTACCTCCATATACAGCAACAAATATCAGATTTGCTTTTTTTGTGTGCCGTTCTTCATAACCAAATCACAATGTGTAGTTGAGAGAATCCTCTACTTATGATGATCCTTGCCAAACGGATATTCAGACCCTTAATATTCTTGTGTAACCCCAGGACACCCACAATTAAACAGACCTAAGATCAAAGAAGTTTCAAACTTTAGCATTTAAACTGGCCAGAATTCTCCCACCTCTTTCCGTTCAAAACCAGCTGTAACCAGCTGCTCATACTGATGTTAGGATATTGTTCAAAATCTGATAGATTTGTTGCTCCAGTTTACTCAGCTGTAGAAATGAGTTGCGACGTCACTGGTGCCAAGCTATATCAGCCTTTGCCTTTCCTTTGGTCATCATATATAGTGTATATATAAAGTACATAGGGTATATATAGAGAGTATATAATGTATGTTATGACGTCACTGGTACCAAGCTCTGTTGGCCTTTGCCTTCCCCTTGGACAACATCGGTGGCGTAGAGAGGAGAGACTGGTATGCATAGGCGACTGCTGGTCTTCCACAAACAGCCTTGCCCAGACTTGTGCCTCAGAGGGGGACTTTCTAGGTACAAATCCCATGGTCATTCATGTCCGAAGGGAGTGGGGGTCTCCTTTTCCATGTATAAAATAAATTTTGAATTCTATTAAAAAAATTTTTTCCTTAATATTTTTCCCAGATTCCTGATGAAAAGAAACTGCGTCAACTGTCTACAACTCTTCTTTCTAACAACATTGATCACAAACTGTGGATTGAACAGCCAGAAAATGTAGCTACCTGCCTGGCCACAAAACCTGACCAGAGGGAAACAATAAAAAAGTATTTCAAAGGATTGAAACTGTTCAAATAGTAAATGGATGGGGCTTCTGTTACTTAACTGAAATAAATTAAACTAAAACAACTAAAAACAAATGGTGGATAAGATTATTTTGTCTACAAATCTAGTGTTGGTGCCACAATAAAATATACCCAGTACACTCTGTAATGTGGTAATGTTGGTGTCATGATAAAACACACCCAGTACACTGTAAAGTGGTAGTGTTGGTGTCACAATAAAATACACCCAGTACACTCTGTAAAGTGGTAGTGTTACTGTCACAATAAAATACACACAGTACACTCTGTAAAATGGTAGTGTTACTGTCACAATAAAATACACACAGTACACTCTGTAAAGTGGTAGTGTTGGTGTCACAATAAAATACACACAGTACACTCTGTAAAGTGGTAGTATTACTGTCACAATAAAATACACCCAGTACACTCTGTAAAGTGGTAGTGTTGGTGACACAATAAAATACACCCAGTACACTCTGTAAAGTGGTAGTGTTGGTGTCATGATAAAATACACCCAGTACACTCTGTAAAGTGGTAGAGCCAGTGACACAATAAAGAGCACCCAGTCCACTCTGTCAATGGAAATTAAGCAAGTTTTCAGGCCTCTATTGAACCAGACATGTGAGAAACATCTTCTGTTCAATATAGTTTATTGATAAATTCAGATTCACGAATATTTAATACATTTCCAAAATTATATATACACTCACCACCACCATATTTTATATACACTCACCGCCACCAAATTATATATAATAATGAAATTATTGTGTACAGTGCTCAGGTGCACTACAACTCATCAAAGGTGCATGTATAGTACATAGAATAATGTACAAATGTCAGGAAAATGAACAGTGTACGAGTCATGATATAATAACAATAACAATAATGAAATATTGTGTACAGTGCCCAGGTGCACCACAACTCATCAAAAAAGTGCATGTACAGTACATAGGGCAATGCACAAACATCAGTAAAATGAACAGTGCACGAGTCATGATACATGTGTGCATGTGCATGGAAGGGGTACATCAGGTGTAGTTTTGGCGTATTTCGGGAAGCATGAGTGTCTTAAAGGATGCAGTGTCTCGGCAGCTAACAATTGACGCAGGCAGTTTGTTCCATGCTTCAGCAACTCTGAGCGTGAAAAATTGTCTACGAAAGTCATGGGAGCTGTGCTGTTTTCTGATCTTGTAGGCATGTCTATGTGTGTTAGACACATGGAGATCAAAGAGGCGCTCAGGGTTGCAATTGGTGAGATGGTTAAAAACTTTGTGGGTATTCACCAAGTCCATTGCCAGACGTCGGAGCTTCAATGAATCCATGCCCAGGGAAGCAAGGCGTTCAGAGTATGGTAGGTGTCTGATGGAGGGTATGCGCTTGGTTGCACGTCTCTGAACAGTTTCCAGGAGGTCAATGTTCTGAGCAAGATAGGGGTTCCAGACTGATGATGCGAATTCCAAGTGTGGTCGTACCATAGCTGTATACAGTTTTAAATAGATGGCTGGAGAGCGGCTAACAAAGGTCTTGCTGAGTGATGCCAAGACACCCTCGGCCTTCTTGACAATCTTAGAGACATGCTTTGTCCAACGCAAATCGTTGCTGACAGTAATGCCCAGGTCACGTTCACAAGAGGACTTTTTGATATCAGTGTTGTGGAGGGAGTATGTGGACGTATGTGATATATACATCACCACCAAATTATATATACATCACCACCAAATTATATACACTCACCACCACCAAATTATATATACACTCACCACCACCAAATTATATATACACTCCCCACCACCAAATTATATACACTCACCACTACCATATTATATATACACTCCCCACCACCAAATTATATATACTCACCACCTCCAAATTATATACACTCCCCACCACCAAATTATATATACACTCACCACCAAATTATATATACACTCCCCACCTCCAAATTATATATACACTCACCACCACCAAATTATATATACTCACCACCAAATTATATATACATTCCCCACCACCAAATTATATATACACTCACCACCACCAAATTATATATACTCACCACCAAATTATATATACATTCCCCACCACCAAATTATATATACTCCCCACCACCACCAAATTATATATACTCCCCACCACCAAATTATATATACACTCACCACCACCACCAAATTATATATACACTCCCCACCTCCAAATTATAATACTCACCACTACCACCAAATTATATATACACTCACCACCACCACCAAATTATATATACACTCACCACCACCACCAAATTATATATACATTCCCCACCACCACCAAATTATATATACACTCCCCACCTCCAAATTATATATACACTCACCACCACCACCAAATTATATATACACTCACCACCACCACCAAATTATATATACTCCCCACCACCAAATTATATATACTCACCACCACCACCAAATTATATATACTCTCCCCACCACCAAATTATATATACACTCACCACCACCACCAAATTATATATACACTCCCCACCTCCAAATTATAATACTTACCACTACCACCAAATTATATATACACTCACCACCACCACCAAATTATATATACACTCACCACCACCACCAAATTATATATACATTCCCCACCACCACCAAATTATATATACACTCCCCACCTCCAAATTATATATACACTCACCACCACCACCAAATTATATATACACTCCCCACCATCAAAACAACAAAAAAGAACACAGACAGATTTCATAGAATATTTATATATTCACTCCTCCAGAGAAAGAAAATTTTAACAAATATACATCATATACATATATATATACATCATATATATATATATATATATATATACACCCCCACATAACTTGTAAAATATTTACATCATTCCAGAGAAAGAAAATGCTTTATATACACACCTGACATACACAGAGATTGTACGATATTTAAACATCATTCTATTTGAGAGACGAAAGAAATGGTTGACAAATAATCGCCAACCCGTACAGCAGAATAAGTCTCTTCCAGCACTTGGTACTTTTGTAATAAAACTCACACACCACATGTCCACACCAACAGTCATCTGTCTGATAAGATGCTACATTCAGTCCACCACATGTCCACACCAACAGTCATCTGTCTGATAAGATGCTACATTCAGTCCACCACATGTCCACACCAACAGTCATCTGTCTGATAAGATGCTACATTCAGTCCACACCAACAGTCATCTGTCTGATAAGATGCTACATTCAGTCCACCACAAGACCACACCAGTAGTCATATCTGATAAGATGCTACATTCAGTCCACCACATGTCCACACCAGTACAGTCATATCTGATAAGATGCTACATTCAGTCCACACCAACAGTCATCTGTCTGATAAGATGCTACATTCAGTCCGCCACATGACCACACCAGTACAGTCATATCTGATAAGATGCTACATTCAGTCCACCACATGTCCACACCAACAGTCATCTGTCTGATAAGTTGCTACATTCAGTCCACCACAAGACCACACCAGTACAGTCATATCTGATAAGATGCTACATTCAGTCCACCACATGACCACACCAACAGTCATGTCTGATAAGATGCTACATTCAGTCCACCACATGATCACACCAACAGTCATCTGTCTGATAAGATGCTACATTCAGTCCACCACATGTCCACACCAACAGTCATCTGTCTGATAAGATGCTACATTCAGTCCACCACAAGACCACACCAGTACAGTCATATCTGATAAGATGCTACATTCAGTCCGCCACATGTCCACACCAGTACAGTCATATCTGATAAGATGCTACATTCAGTCCACCACATGTCCACACCAGTACAGTCATATCTGATAAGATGCTACATTCAGTCCACCACATGTCCACACCAGTACAGTCATATCTGATAAGATGCTACATTCAGTCTGCCACATGACCACACCAGTACAGTCATATCTGATAAGATGCTACATTCAGTCCGCCACATGTCCACACCAGTACAGTCATATCTGATAAGATGCTACATTCAGTCCGCCACATGTCCACACCAGTACAGTCATATCTGATAAGATGCTACATTCAGTCCACCACAAGACCACACCAGTAGTCATATCTGATAAGATGCTACATTCAGTCCACCATATGACCACGCCAGTACAGTCATATCTGATAAGATGCTACATTCACTCCCTGTTCATGTTTACTAAGACAACACATGGCAAACTATATGTAGGGCTGGGTTGACAGTATTCTGGGCAGAGCAAACAATATTCTGGGAGGCAAGTTGTCAGTAAATTCTCCAAGAGAATCGATTCTTTCACAAATTGGACATCTTGAAACTTCACCCCCCACCCCTCTTACATTGAAGACATTTACTCTTCCATTTGCTCATGTGTTGGTTGTGAGTCCCTGTGGGGGGTGCCACGCACGGACTCACGGATTGGGTTTATGTTGGTCCATTCGCTGCGACATTTGGGACATTTAGGTTCTGGTTGGTCAAGAAAGTATCGCTTTGCGCAGAAGACATGCAGTTTTGCCATACAGGTCGTGCAGGACTGTCCTTGCAGACACAATCGGCTGCATATGTTGCACAGTTCCACCAAATCTGGGTACATTGTGCGAATGTGATTGTCCAGTTCTAGAATACTTCGTGTTGAAAGCTGCAGTTTTCCTCGGACAGTTCTCTTCAACCATTTCTCCTTCACCATCCGGTCAAAGAAACGCTGAGCATCATCTTTGCTCATCTTTTTCTCCAGTTCATGAGTCAAGTTGAGAGCCTGGTGAAGAAAGCAAACACTCAAGTAAATATATGCAAACTACAACACGGTGGTTAGGGTTAGGGTTAGGCTTACAATCACGAGATAAATATGCACCCGTGACTCCTGATGGAGCTGCGGGGGAGTTCAGTAATGACGTAGCATGTCTTGAGCACTTTTTTAACCTAGTGGAGACCACCCCACCTCTCTAAGACGATTTCTTCCAGAGAAAATGAGAGAGAGGGGGATCCTGCATCTCACTTAGAAAATGTTCCTATGCTTTACCGAGTGCATTTTATTGTGGTACCTGCACAAAGAAAGTTGTCATGTCTTCGATACAGCGGAAGGGGTAAATAAATAATATGGTTGGTGTTTAGTTCCTGCTCTCGCATACGTACAGTCCCACGTCATACTATATATATATATATATATATATATATATATATATATATATATATATATATAAAGGGAAGTAAAGTTCTATACAAAACAGTGGTTATAGAGAAAAGGTGAGATTGGAAATAGCACGGAAAATATATTTAAGGGTCTGTTTTTCTTTTTTTTCCTTTCTTTGATTCGTTAAAGTGACGAGATGAAAAAAAATTGCCTCTACACTTAATTTTAAATCTTTCATTTTTAGTTTTAAATTCTTATTAATTCTTTTTCATTGTAATACTCAACATTTAAGATGAATTTTACTAATACCTCAAAACCGGTTATACGTTATAAACATTATAAAACTTACTTTAAAAGAATTGTCCCTCTCATCATCTCAATAATGTCACTTTAACGAATCAAAGGAAAAAGAAAAACAGACCCTTAAATATATTTTCCGTGCTATTTCCAATCTCACCTTTTCTCTCTCAATCATCATCTTCGTTTAACGTCCATCTCCCACGCTAGCATGGGTTAGACGGGAGTTGTCCCACTTAAGGCAAGGTTGGTCGAGTGACCGTGTCTTGCTCATATAGGACTATCTGGCGGGTTTTCTACGGCTGGATGCCCTTCCTAACACCAACCACATTTACAGTGTGGAACTGGGAACTTTTTACCGTGTTACCTACACGGCCACATTACAGCGTGGACTGTGTTTTTTTCTTCTCGTGACACCTACACGATCTCGATCTCATTTATTTGGACTGGATGTTGTGGTACCAACTTTACAGAGAGAGGGTGGTGTTTGTGGGAGTGGGGGGTAGGGTAGGGGTAGTGGAATGGGGTGTATATTTGGTTAAGAGGTGCCTACTGACTGTAGGTTTCGCTTTGTTCATAGGCAAGGCAGGTCTTCTGTATTACTGCGTAGCACCAAAGATCTCGATCCAGTGACATTGTCTTAGAGAGGTGCAAGTGTGTAAGGTCAGAATTTATCAGATCGTCCCAGGTTTTTCTGAGTCTACCTACTCCGTAACTACCATCAATTTTGATGACCCTGCACTTTTTTATACAGCTGTCGTCTTTCATGCGCATCACGTGGCCATACCAACATAGTCTTCTCTCAAGTAAACAGCATCTGATCCCTCTTATTCCTAATTTCTCACTTAGTTCATTTATGCTTTGCCGTTCACGTATATTACTATTACACATCCAACGGAGCATGCATGCTTCGTTCCTTTCCAGTCTGCGCAGGTCCTCTGCACGCAATGCCCATGTTTCACTGCCATGTAGCATTGCTGTTCGTATATAAGCATCATACAATCTGCCTTTCATTTTTAGAGAGAAACCTTTTGTGACCAACAACGGTATAAGCTCTCTGAACTTTTTCCATCCCGTTCTGACTCTGGCTACTGCACTTTCAGAACACCGTCCACTACTGCTGATTTCGTCACCCAGGTAACGGAAAGTGTTTACTATTTCTATAGAACCATCTGGGCAATAGAAGGAGCTAGTATCCTGTGGACACCTGCTACCTATTGCACCTGAGCATCGGCCACATATAAAGTCTACATTCTTAGATAGTTTACCTGTGATCCCACTACATCTTTTATGTACCCATACTTTGCATTTATATATATATATATGTACCCATACTTTGCAATATATATATATATGAACCCATACTTTGCAATATATATATATTTATATTGCAAAGTATGGGTACATATATATATATAAGTACAAAGCGAAACCTACAGTCAGTAGGCACCTCTAACAAAAATACACCCTTGTCCCACTACCCCCACCCCATCCACACCACCCCCTTAAATGTGAAGTTATGTTGGTACCATAACATCCAGTCCGAAACAAATGAGGTCGTGTAGGTGTCACGATAAAAAAACACACAGTCCACGCTGCAATGTGGCCGTGTAGGTAACACGGTAAAAACCTCCCAGTCCACACTGTAAACGTGGTTGGTGTTAGAAAGGGCATCCAGCCGTAGAAAACCCGCCAGACAGTCCTATATGAGCAGTACAACCAATCTTGCTTCAAGTGGGAAACCTACCGTCCAAACCCATGCAAGCGTGGAAGATGGACGTTAAACAATGATGATGATATATATAGTTATATTCAATATTAAATATATGGAAACTATATTTATTCTATTATATATATTTCAAGGGTACCAAAAACTTTGGTACGCTTTCATCAGATAAAATACAAAGAGTGTTTTATAAATTTTGACATAACCAAGGAACCTTAACGGTTGAAGTTTTCCTTGGAAAACTTCAACCATTAAGGTATGTTCCTTGGTTATGTCAAAATTTATAAAACACTCTTTGTATTTTAACTGATGAAAGCGTACCAAAGTTTTTGGTACCCTTGAAATATATATAATAGAATAAATATGGTTTTATAAATATAGTTTCCATTTATTTAATATCATTGAATATTATACTCCAGAAAACCTGTTGAGTGCTCTGAATCAGTTATAAACATTTATATTTGTTGAATTACCAACAAATTGAATATCCCTTCTGCTTATATATAGTTACAGTTTGTTTAGAAACCAAAGAATTTTAGAGTCTAAGACATTTAATAACTGGCAACTGTTTCTAGCTAGGTTATGCTACATGTAGCAAAACATTTTATTTAACAATTTGCCATTAGTGAGTATAAACCGTGGGTGTCATCAGAGTTTAATTAAAATACTGATACAAGTCACTCAGCAAAATAGAAGAGATAATATATATATATCACTGATCAAAGTATCATGATAAAAGTTTACAGTTAAAAAGACATTGTACTCAGAAAAATGTTATTAATTGTGTTTCTTAGAGTGAATGATTATATAACAACTCTGCATGATCCTATCATTGCATAGAGCTAAAATACACCTAGTCTTTTACTATTACATATATATATATATCATCATCATCGTTTAACATCCATCTTTCACGCTAGCATGGATTAGATGATTTTGATCCATTTGATGCAGGAATGGTAGGGGGACCATGTCTTGCTCGTACGAAAGTGTCTCTGGCAGGGTTTTTTTACAGCTGGATGCCCTTCCTAACACCAACCATATATACATATTTATTTATGTTTAGTAGTTCACTACTGGATAGAACTGGTCCTGTGACAACGAGGCCGTCCCCGAATCAAATATTTTTTCATGTTGTGAATGCTGTAATTCCTTTTATTGGTTAACTAATTATGCAATGTACACCTGATGATGTCACAAAGATCTTATGAAACCAGGCCATATAGTGTTTTTGCAACAATAAAACTTTAAAGGGACATTACCAGTCTGGCCTCCTGTTATTTTAATCAAACATATATATATATATAAACTCTGTCTTAAGCCAGAAGGCTCATTTGGGTGGTGCTTATCCCGGTTTCATGGCATGAAGTGACTGAGAATACAAGACTCCCCCCTGGACAGGACGCCAGTCCATCACATGGTTAAACCCCCAGCTATTGCTGGTACTCATTTTCAGCTGAGTATACTGGAGCAATGTGAAATGATGTGTTTTGCTCAAGAACACAACACGCAAACCAGGAATCGAACCCACGGCATTATGATCGTAAGTCCAACACCCTTACCACTAGGCCAAGTGCCTCCACATATATATATCATCATTTTAACGTCTGCTTTTCTGTTAACACGGGTTGGACAGGTCTACATAGACCAAGTCAGTAATGAAGCAGGACTACTGGTCTCCCAAACAGGCTGGGGACCTGTGTCTCAGGTTCTACTGAGACACAGGTCCCCAGAGAGGCTGTCAAGAAAGAAACAAGAAATGAAGTTCCTCGAGTTACTAACCTGTACAGAACCAACGGAAGCGTCGTTTGAACTCATAATACGGTCGAGAAACAACTTAAAAAGTTCTAGTTCGTTGACGGAATAGTCTGAAGAGAGGCGTGTTACAGCATTGTCACATGTGTTCACCAGACAGTAGTAGCTGGTACCATCGTCTTCATCAAACCCTTTCATGATGTTCAAGTGGAAAGGTCTGATGTTGTTGTTGATGATGATGACAAAGTTGGCGAGCTGCTGCTTCCAATCAGTCTGATTCGTTGTCGAGCTTCTGTCCGATGTATCTTTATAACACACGTTAAACAGGTTGCGAACTCCTTTCGAGTCCACTAACCCTTTCGACATGAAGTACTGCAGAAACACATGATGTTGTGGCTTCATCTCAGACATCTTTCGATTTGTTAATAAGTTTGTCCTGAGTCAATGAAAAATATTAATAATTATTATTATTATTTCTACTTTAGGCACAAGGCCAGCAATTTGAAAGGGAGGGAAAGTCGATTAAATCGACCCGTGTGTTACTGGTACTTTATTTTATCGATTCCGTAAGGATGAAAGACAAAGTTAACCTCGGCAGGATTTGAACTCAGAAAGTAAAGGGCCGTAACTCTATGCCACGAAGCATGGTGTTTGTCGCTCTACCGATTACAGCCAATCATAATAATAATTGTTTCTACTTTTGGCACAAGGCCGGCAATTATTCCAGTGTATTACTGGTACTTTATTTTATCGACCACGTAAGGATGAAAGGCAAAGTTAACCTCGGCGGGATTTGAACTCAGATCGTAAAGGGACGTAACTATGCTGGAAAGCATGGCGTCCGACCCTCTACTGATACTGGCAATCCAATAACATTAAAAACTGTAAACTAATGATGTTTTGTTTTGACAGGGTCTGCACAAATCTTCAAAACCTATGGGTTTCGGTGATGAAACAGCTCTAGTTCTGTAGAAGCCATTTCTATATTGAATTTAGTTGTATAAACTCTATTAATGTATTAGGTATCTTGCTGTGGTTAACTCCGAACCCGGGACTCACATCATCACCGTTTTACGTCCCTTCTTCCACGCTAGCATGGGTTATATAAATATATATAGTGTCCCAAAAAATACTACCTGTACAGGCAATATTTATTAGAATGCTGTTGAAGTGTGTATACATTTTTGGGGACACCCTGTATATATATATAGCTCTGTAACTTTCTTCATTCCTATGACTTTTTCAATTTTCAACGGAAACTCCAATACTTATATATATATATATATTTAATATAGAAAAGGCTTCTACAGGACTAGAACTGTTTCATTCGGGAGAAATAATATATATATATATTATACACACACAGTGTTTACAGTTGAAGACAAATATATAATAAGTGACAGTAAATAGACCATAAAAAGGTGTTAATATACCTGTTTAAAGGTGTAAATATACCTGTTTAATTTGTCTGTAATTTCTTTTCGCTTTAAAATATTTCATTAAAATATAAAAACAGAAATGGTTCCCGCTGTTTTGAAGAGGTTCACTTCCGGTCTGTAGTTTCGTACACATTTCCTGTGTCACTCTCTAAAACACACCTATACACACACACACACATACTCTCTCACTCTAAAACACACATATACACATACACACACTCTCTCTCTCTCTCACTCTAAAACACACATATACACACACACACTCTCTCTCACTCTAAAACACACATATGCACATACACACACACTCTCTCTCTCTCACTCTAAAACACACATACACACACACTCTCACTCTAAAACACACATATACACACACACACACTCTCTCTCACTCTAAAACACACATATACACATACACACACACTCTCTCTCACTCTAAAACAGATATACACACACACATTCTCTCTCTCACTCTAAAACACACATATACACATACACACACACACACTCTCTTTCTAAAACACACATATACACATACACACACACTCTCTCTCTCTAAAACACACATATACACATACACACACACTCTCTCTCTCTAAAACACACACACACTCTCTCTAAAACACACATATACAGATACACACACACACTCTCTCTCTAAAATACACATATACACATACACACACACACACTCTCTCTCACTCTAAAACACACATACGCACACACACTCACTCTAAAACACACATACACACACACTCTCTCTCTAAAACACACATATACACACACACTCTCTCACTCTAAAACACACATATACACATACACACACACTCTCCCTCACTCTAAAACACACATACACATACACACACACTCTCTCTCACACTAAAACACACATATACACATACACACACATTCTCTCTCACTCTAAAACACACATATACACATACACACACACTCTCCCTCACTCTAAAACACACATACACACACACTCTCTCACTCTAAAACACACATATACACATACACACACACTCTCTCTAAAACACATATACACATACACACACACACACTCTCTCTCTAAAACACACATACACATACACACACTCTCTCTTTAAAACACACATACACACACTCTCTCTCTCTAAAACACGCACACACATTTAAAACGAAACCGACACACTAAAACACAGACACACACAGTCTCTTTCTTTCTCTCTCTCTAAAACACACACACACACTCTCTCTCTCTAAAATACAGTCTCTCTCTCTCTCTCTAAAACACTCAGTCTCTCTCTCACTAAAACACACACTCTCTCACTAAAACATACACTCACACTCTCTCTCTAAAACACTCAGTCTCTCTCTCTCTCACTAAAACACACTCTCACTCTCTCTCTCTAAAACACTCAGTCTCTCTCTCACTCACTAAAACACACTCTCACACACTCTCTCTCTCTCACTAAAACACACACTCACACACTCTCTCTCTCTAAAACACTCACTCTCTCTCTCACTAAAACACACATTCTCACACACTCTCTCTCTCTAAAACAGTCTCTCTATGAAGTAACAAAACTCACTTTTTAAGCTTGATAATATATATATATATATATATATATATACGATACGTTACTTTTGGAAGACAACAAGATAGTCCTGATGTCTTCCAAAAGTAATGGTCGCATTTTGAAAGGGTACGTCAATGTTTATTTATAAAACTGCTATATATTGTATTTTGTCTGATGAAGGCATACCATAATTTAACTTGGTATCCTTGAAATATGTATAATGAAATAAATATGGTTTTATAAATATAGTTTCCATTTGTTAATATCGTATATCTACTCCAAATACTTGTCGAGTGCTTTATATCAGTTATAAAAATATTTACTTGTTGTATCCCAACAATTTAAATAGAACTTTTGCATATATATATATATATATAGTAATAATAAATTTGAAGACTAAAATCCAAAGAGGGCTCGATAAGGATAAATATATATCAAATATATAAGAACCGTAGAGCAAATATTTATTAAAATAACAGATTAAAGTTTAAGCAAAGAATCGCTGATTTCACCCTTAACAGGATCTTCTGAAACTAACAAAGTCAATCTGTAAACGCAGAACTGGATATTTCAAAAAACGTTGCAACCGGAGGAAGACAGGAAGACGATACTTTGGTTCGTGGAAACGTTCGCTGGCTAAGAACGGGAAAAAACGAATATAATACGTCATTAATAGGAGCGGTGAAAAGCAATTACGCGCAAAGACAGAACCACGTTTATGGTATAAAAGAGGTCGTAGACTAATGTTCTCTTAGGTGGTGCATAGAGACGAAGATACTACGTCATATGTGGAGCGTGGAGAACAATAGCACGCAAAGACAAAACCACGTAAATGGTATAGCAGAAGTCGTAGACTAAATTCTAACTAGGAGACAATAAATAAATGACGTATTATATTCGTTTTTTCCCGTTCTTAGCCAGCGAACGTTTCCACGAACCAAAGTGTCGTCTTCCTGTCTTCCTCCGGTTGCAACGTTTTTTCAAATATCCAGTTCTGTGTTTACAGATTGACTTTGTTAGTTTCAGAAGATCCCGTTAAGGGTGAAAGCAGCGATTCTTTGCTTACACTTTAATCTGTTATTTTAATAAATATATATATATATATATATATATATATATATATATATATATATATATATATTTAAAAGTTAAACAAGGTTCAATGAATAAATCAAAGAATGAGTTTTACAATAGATTGGAAGCACTCAACAAGTTTGGTTTTACAGAGTTATTAATATTAATTCAAAATATTAACAAAATAGATATTCTTGTGATCAAGTATATTTTATTATACATATTTCAGAGGTACTGAGTTAACTTCAACAGTACGTCCTCATCAGATAAAATAAGATTATGCATGACATAGCCTGACATAGTAGATGGTTAAGATTCAGTCATGGTAGTGGGGTATGTCATGCATCATCTTATTTTATCTGATGAGAACGTACTGTTGAAGTTAACTCAGTACCTCTGAAATATGTATAATAAAATATACTTGATCACAAGAATATCGATTTTGTTAATATTTTGAATTAATATTTATATATATATATATAGGAACGAGTAGGACCCCCGACGCCTGAGCTCAAACCGTTTCGACGGCTAATTCTGGACTGTCGAAACGGCTTGAGCTCAGCCGTCGGGGTCCTACTCGTTCCTATTACCCACTCTACTACCCTAAGTATTGAGTACTTTGGTGCGTTATGGTCCACCTGGTTCCTTACCACATTTCCTTCGTTATATATATATATATATATACTAGCATAGGCACCCGGCGTTGCCCGGGAATGAAATTGTTCCTTACATATTAGAAGAAAAGAGCAAAATATGTTGTATAGAAATGTGTTATTCAAAATTCAATTTATTCTTCAATTCTGAGTTCATAAAAAAATAATTGTTGTGAGCAAAATAAATTTCCAATTTCATCACGGAGGGGAGAGGGGCTAAGAAAGGGTTGTGTGTGTGTTCACCTTTAACCAAAGGAAGCAAATGTTGTTAGGAAAAATAAGTAAAGGTAAACAGGGCTTGTTAAGAAGAGCGATAACGTACCATCGTGAGCTACACGACCTTGAAACACCCTGTCCAAAGGCCCTTCGTTGAGCATTACATTGTAGTCGAATGTCTCGTTCTTGCGAGGTCTGTGTAGCTCGCGCAGCAGCAGTATTTGCAGCATCCGTACTCCGACGTCTTTTACGCTGGTCGTCCGTCTCGGCTGCTCGTGCAACAGAAGTTGATGCGGCATTAGCGGTTCGGCGAATGGTTCGTTGATTGTCTGTTTCAAGTGCTCTTCTGGTGGCAGTACGTTTAGCATCTTGCGACCGTCGAATAGCAGATTCCACTGATGATTCGTTTGCCCGCCCTGTTCGTGTAGCTGCTGCTTTCGCAGTTTTTCGGCCAATGGAGTATCTCTTCCTTCGAGGCATGACCTAAAAGCAGTACGAAGTACACTGAAACTCACTGGTAGAGTAAGGAGTAAACTCGTCAGTGAATTAAAAACCGATGCATGTGATTTCCGAACGGGGTATGGATAGGGAGAGGGGTAACAGTAAGAGCAGCGGTTGGAATGAGTGTAAGTTAGTGAATATGTTGTCAGTGACAAAAATTGGCGTAAATGAAACGCCACACGCAAGTACACACACACACTGAAGCACGCAAACGCAGAAACGCATGCAAACTCACACACATGTTAATAGATTTAACTCATAATGGAACCCTGCGCGAACACACACACACATACACACACACGCGCACACACACGTGCGCACACACACGTGCGCACGCACACGTGCGCACGCACACGTGTTAATTACTTATAGCTTTCCTTCCCCTCCTCCAGCGTCTCTCTCTCTCTCGCTATGCTCCTCTTTTAGTCTGTCTGTTTCTTTCACTCTCACTCTTTCTCTTTATAACTCACTCACATTAATACTAAAGGGTTAAGGTATTGTTCTCAAAATAAATAATATTAAATCTATGAGATTTTTATATTATGTGAGATAAAGCCTTTACCATGAAAATAATATAGTATATATAGAGTAATGTAAATGCTAAAGGGTTAATTCCATCAGACCATGTGAGAGAGTTTATAATCATTCATGCACACATACACACTCACGCATGCAAACACACACAAACTCACACACACGCGCACGCACGCATACACACACCCAATAGTTATTCCACTGTCATGTATCTTTGACGCATACAACTCTCAAAAGACGGCGTCTGTCACTCTCTCTCTCTCTCTCCCGCTATCCCCCTCTTTTAGTCTGTCTGTTTCTTTCACTCTCACTTTTTCTCTCTGTAACTTGTTCACATTTCTCCCCTCTATCGAAAAACGCTGTGACGAATGGGGAGAAGGAGGAGGAAGAGTAGAGAGCCACTTCTTCACTTTGCCTCTCCGTTTCTTTCTCTCCTCTCTCACTCCCTCATTATGTACAGACATTGGCCACTTCACTAATTCGATCTCTAGGTCAGAATAATTTGAAATTTTTTTTTGCTCAAAACACTTCCGGGGCCATACGGGTTACATGTGTAAAGTTTGAAAAAAACGGTTGGGTACTTCTCGAGTTTTAGTGAAACAGACACACAGACAGACATCCTCTGTTTTATATATATAGATAAATGGATACATTCACATAATCAAAATATATGTTTTATTATATATATTTCGGAGGTACTGTGTTGTTTTTTCAGTACGTCCTCATCAGATAAAATAGATAAATTGATGTATGACATACCTCAACTGTGTTGGTGGTTATATATATATATATATATATATATATATATATATATATTCCATGCTAGCGTGGAAAATGGATGCTGAACAATAATTATATATATTTATATATGACAAGTAAGTATGTTTTGAAACAGTGAGCAGGTTTGAAATTAGAAAATAGAATAGCTTTCACTGTATTTTTTGACTAAAGAAATTTTAGCCTGATAATGGGGTTTAGAACCCTCAGATAAATGGAAAAAGATGAGTATTGACGTCAATATGTACATCAATATTCATCTTTTTCTATTTATCTGAGGGTTCTAAACCCCATTATCAGGCTAAAATTTCTTTAGTAAAAAAATACGGTGAAATATATATATATATATTAGAAAGTGAGGTTTTTTTTTTTTTTACAGAATGAAAAATAACCGAGGTGTCCTACACGAGTGAAAGTATAAAGAAAAAAAAGCTGAAATTGAAAATGCAACTGGAGTCTTATTTAAAAAAAAAAATATATATTTATTTGGTTCCTTTACCGGTTTCGCAGTTCTTCTGCTTTTCAAAAGTAGAGTTGAGATGGAGGGTCTGATGTGAGAAAAACCACAGACCTTCCATCTCAACTCTACTTTTGAAAAGCAGAAGAACTGCGAAACCGGTAAAGGAACCAAATAAATATATATATTTTTTTTAAAATAAGACTCCAATTGCATTTTCGATTTCATCTTTTTTTCTTTATATATATATATATATATATATATACAATATATTAACAAATGGAAACTATATTTATAAAACCATATTTATTTCATTATACATATTTCAAGGGCCACCAGAGCAAACTATGGAGATTCCAACCAGAATGGTTGCATTTTTTAAGGGTATGTCAATATTTATTTATAAAACTAACCTATATTATATTTTATCTGATGAAAGCGCACCATAGTTTGCTCTGGTGGTCCTTGAAATATGTATAATGAAATAAATATGGTTTTATAAATATAGTTTCCATTTGTTAATATATTGTATATTTACTCCAATAATTTGTTGAGTGCTTTATATCAGTTACAAAAATAGTTTGCTTGTTGTATCCCAACAAATTAAATATAACCTCTACATCATCATCGTTTAACGTCCATCTTCCACGCTTGCATATATTTATATATATATAGTTATGTAATAAACAGCATAAGGTAATTATTTCATTTACCAGTGGTTTCTTGAAAGCAAACAAAATTTGCTTTCAATCATCAGAATGAAAAAATCCTGGTGCATTTATTGACGTTAGATTTTAAAAACAAAAATATAATCTATATGAAAGTGAGGCTGGAAAAGGAAGAAGGAAAGGAAAAATAAACACACATGCACACACACACATATACATACACACACATATATACATACACATATATACATACATACATATATATATATATATATATATATACATACATACACATATACATACACGTACAAATACACATACATATACATATACATACATACCCATATATATCCACATATCAATACATACACATACACACAAATACACAAACACAGACACACACACATGTATGTATATATATATATATATACTATCCGGGAGCTTCCAACAGAAATGGTTGCATTCTTTAAGGGTATGTCAATATTTATTTATAAAACTGATCTATATTATATTTTATCTAATGAAAGTGTGGGTATGGTGTGGCGTGCGGTGGCCGGAAGCGGGGGACTGCTCGACCGGAAGGGTGCTTGGCCGGAAGGATGCTCGACCGGAAGGGCCAGCAGATGGGTCTCTCTCTAGTGGTGACCAGCAACGGTGTGGACGCGAGTTTTGGCAGCTCCCGGTGTTAAGGAGTTGGACGCACGTGGAAGAGGAGAAATCAGCAGTGGGATTTAGCGGCGCCTATGAAAAGCGGTAAGTGAGATAGCTTTTTCTAACCACAAGCTATTTCGGCACTGGAAACTGAGATCTGATTGAAAACAAAAAAAAAAAGCTACTGGAAAAACAGAGAGGAGTCTGTTGTTTTTTTTTTATCACGTACCGCAAGACAAATTAGAAGATGGCAACAAGACTACGAACAAGCGAAGCTATCAGGGCATTTACAGGGGAAGGTGATGTTGTCGCTTGGCTGCGAAAAGTTCGGCTGGTCGCAAGCTTGCAGAAGATAGAAGATCTGGCTGGCCTCATGGCACTGTACCTCGAGGGGGACGAGTTGGTACTCTTCCTTGAGTTGGACGAACACAGTCAAAGAGATGCGCAAAAGATTGAGAGGCGCATGATGGAAGCGTTCGCAGAGGGACCGTTAGCTGCTTTCGCTAAGCTGGCAAGAATTAGATGGAACGGTGAACGCGTTGACATTTTTGCAGCGGAAATACGGCGATTGGCCATGTTGACTGGATATCAGGTGGAATGCGAACGCACAGTGCGGTTGGCGTTCATAAATGGATTTCCAGACGACATAGCGGTGAAACTGCAGCAAGTCCCGGGTTACAAAGAAATGGAAATGCGTTCACTGATGGAACAAGCCTGGATCATAGCAGAAGATGCCAAGAAGAGTGTTGCGGGGATAGCAACTACAGAGGCTCAAGACAGCTGGCAGCGAAATGGTGAAAGGGAGGCAACCACGGCACGTGGTCGCCCGCGAACGTTTAGAGGTCGCTGTTTTCGGTGCCAGGGCCCGCACATGGCTAGAGACTGCAGAGAGTCAAGGCCGGAAATAATATGCTACGGGTGTAAGCGACCAGGCCACATCGCTATTAACTGCGACCAGGGAAATGATCCAAGGGGAACTACTGCGCCGGTAGTTGCCCCTTATGAGTAGAGGCGCTGCCCGTGGTGGAAGTCTTCGTGAGGGGAAAGCCACAGCGAGCCCTCGTGGACACGGGCTGTACGACGACACTGGTTACCGTGGGGGTGGTGCAGAGGTGGAGAGGGAAGAGCAGCGTAAGGGCAGTCGACGGCAGAAAAATTGAATGCCGAGGTCGCAGCGAGATGGAAATAGCGGTACAGGGAAGGAAAATAAGGCTTTCTGCCATCGTAGTAGACAGCGTGGTGGATGGGATCGGCGTGGTTATGGGCATGGACGCAATTGGCCGTCTAGGAGGCGTCACAGTGAACAACGTCGGTGTGTCGTTTGACGCCGCTGCATCGGTATGCGCTGTGAGTGCGCGACAGGAGAACCAGAAAACCTACGAGGAGAAATACCCCGCTTACACTGTGCAGGACAAAGACTTCAAGGCCGTGTTCGATGGGCAGCGATGGGTTGTTGAGTGGTACTGGAAGGGAGAACCACCAACACTGAAGACCAAAGTGGGCTGCTATCAACACACATTGAAGGGAAACATTAGGAGCGAGTTCGAGCGAGAGGTAGAGAGATGGATTGAGGAGAGCATACTGCTTCCCTGGAAAGAGGAGGTGAAGTGCGGAGTATTGCCGTTAATGGCGGTGGCGCAACCCACGAAGAACAAGGTGAGGCCGGTGCTGGACTTTCGGGAGCTGAACGAGCACGTGTCATGCCACACGAGTGGCGAGGTCACGGATGTCTGTGGGGAAACCCTGCATGAGTGGAGACGCATGACGGGGGTTCAGCAATCGTAGATCTAAAGTCGGAATACTTGCAATTGCATATAGATGAGAAGCTCT
>OZ024760.1:31227679-31245179 GCA_964016885.1 Eledone cirrhosa
ATATTTTAATATAAACCCAATTTAAGTGTTTGGGGTGCTAACAATATGTATTATGTGGAAAAGCCAGTTGTATTATTTTATGAGATATAATTAAAGTTAAAATATATCTCTCTTTCCAAACAATTGTTTCATTATAAGTTTTCTACAAACTCGGAGAATATTTCCAGTTTATGTAGAAGCCTAAAATACATTCATGTTAGAATATATTTAGGTGGGCGTTTATAAATCATCAGTGGAAGCCCATTAAACTTTGATATAAGAAAAAAATTTTTCTTACCGCAGTTAAAATTTGTGTCTGTTTAAGTTGCTCCTTCCCGCATCGAATGACCGGCAAATTTGACATTCCAGCAGTTTTTGACTGAGGAAGTATTATAGCGTCACTAAGCGGGAAGGGGAGACAACTACGATCCACGAAAGGAGGAAAAAAAATAATATACATGCGGGTTAATCAGTTTTTTCGAAAACATTATCAATCCAACGTGTTAAGAACTCAATTGAAATTAAAAAAATAAATATATGCGTGTATAAATTACACACACATATAGATATTTTCTTAGGCTAAAATATATATATATATTTTTTTTTTAAAAAGTTAAACAAGGTTCCTTGAATAAATCAAAGAATGAGTTTTACAATTTATATTGATGCCAAGTATTTTTTAAGCTGTCTCACACGCACCCTCTCTATTGTATGTATTATATATTTTTCTCATGTTCTCAATATTAAGGTATATAAATATTGAGTTTTGTCATATATTACTCACTACCATAACTGAATCTTAACCATCTACTATGTCAGGGTATGTCATGCATCATCTTATTTTATCTGATGAGGACGTACTGTTGAAGTTAACTCAGTACCTCTGAAATATGTATAATAAAATATACTTGTCACAAGAATATCTATTTTGTTAATATTTTGAATTAATATATATATATATATATATATATATTAATGAAAAAGAACAAAGGAACTATTATGACATTATAACAAGTTTATTGCCGACAGCCGTTTCGTCCGACCATATGGTGGGACTTTTCAAGGCATATAACATGTGATTGTAAGTTCATTATTTACATCAACGTATCACTTAAGACTAGCAGTTTGAAATTGTGGTATACATCAGCAGCTCTGCTTGTATATTTGGGGTCTATATTCTAAGGGGGCTCTTTTATATTAGTTGTCGGAATTGTAAAAGGGATGGGTTATGGGGAGTTAAGAGAATTTGAAAAGTCAGGGATTGAAGGTTAAAAATTAGATAATTTATAATTTACGCATTAAAAGTAAAAGATTTGGGATTTCGTAGAAGCACTTTAAAAAATCCCTCAATAAGTGCATAAAGCTTACAAGCCCCAATAAACTTAACAAACTAGAAGAGATTAAGAGACTAATAAAATTAAAAAAATAAAGATATAAAGTTTCCCTAAAAAAAATATAAAGTTTCCTAAGAAGTTCCTTCGGGAGAAAAAAATTTTTTTTCGAAAGAAAAAACTTTCTTCCTCAGATCACGTTAAAAAATTTCAGAAAATTTACGAAGTTTTGATAATCCCTACTAAGTTGAAAGAAACTAATCAATTAAAGGTTAATTCAAAAAGCCTTCAATAAACCCCTCAGAAAAGGCCCCTTTAATATTTTTAATAGGAACCTCCTCCGAGAGACCCTTCGAAGAATTAAAATTTTAGAGAGCCTTTAAGGATATATATAAACGAATTGAGGAAAATTATAAATTAAAAGTTAAAAATTACGGTATTTGGGATATCCGAGGAATTTTCAAAGGGCTGCTTCAACAGATACAACTTAGGTATAATAGATAAAATAATTTAAGTAATTTAAGTAATTTAATTAGGGAGCAATTCAAAGAGCTTATCAAGTTGGGCAAGATTAAAGAAAATGATAAGTAAGAAAATACATAAGCAAAAAGACAATAATTATAAAATGTATTTTTAAGAAGGTATAAGGTAGCTTCAGTAATCTAATAATGTACTATCAAAAAATTATTATAAAATTATCACAAAATTATTATAAAATTATTATAAAATTATTACAAAATTATCATAAAACTATTGATACAGGATTAAAAAATTACTATAAAATTATTGATACAGGATTAACAAAGACATAATAATATATTCCTGCCTAATTAACAAAAAATCAATAAACAATTAACAGTCAAGAAAAATTAGCTCAGGGATATCCCGCTCTCGGATACTTTACACACATACAGCATCACATATGATTAACAAAGACATAATGGTATACTCCTGCCTAATTAACAAACAATCAATTAACAATTGATAGTCAAGAAAATGTACTCAGGGATATCCCACGCACGGATACTTTACACACATACAGCAGGATGAACAATACAGGTGACCTTGTGGGCGCGATATCCATTATGCGTATGTAGTCATCTGCATAGCTCCAGGCACATTTGGTCTTGTTTAAAAGTTCAGAGTTCACGAATCAACTGGGATTCACTATCAGCTGCGTGGACTCTCTGGGAAATGTACCTGTGGATCAAATAGCTAATGGTTGCTGGGTGTGGTCCGTTCGATCTTTTAGTTTCGGGGGTTGCACGCTGCCGGTTCTAAATCCAAGGTCTTGCTGCATAGGATGTATTGGTTTACATGCTATATTGGTAAAAAAACCAGTGTGGATTTGACTGGGGTGGTATATTACGAACTCCAAGCACACACGCGACTGGTCAAATGCAAAGGGCTGTCCCCTCTTTGTTTGTTGTAGGGGTCGGTTCCAGCTTAGATGTTGGTCGTGTTATCCATATTGCGCCAGCCATGCATATTCAAGACAGATCTGTATATATTTGCGGGTATGGTCCGGCGTCTACGCTATCCAAAGGATCTAATATTTCTGCTCTGCTTATACGCATAGAGCTTAACTAGGTACCGTCGCATATTTGGTAGGTCAGACGTGATCATCGCGATTCACATACGACCTACCATACATCTTGCCTATATATATATATATATATATATATATATATATATATATATATATATATATATATATATATATATATAACGAAGGAGTTGTGGTAAGGAACCAGATGGACCATAACGCACCAGAGTACTCATTACTTAGGGTAGTAGAGTGGGTAATAGGAGAAAGTATGACCCCCGATACAGAGCTCAAGCCGTTTCGACGGTTATTTCTGGACTAAAGTGGGGTCGTACTTTCTCATATATATATATATATATATATATATATATTGGTAAACGGAATAGAAAATGCCGACAAATTGTTCACAGTTGAAAAATGGTTTAATTAGGAATAAAAGAGTATTAGTGATTGTATGGGTTAGTATTCAGTTGTGGTTTTAAGTTTTTAAGTTTTTACCGGTTGCGCATTTCTAAATGCTTTTCAAAAATAATTTTGAGATAGAGTGTCCGTGTTGTTTGCTCTGATCTGAGCAAACAACACGGACACTCTAGATCAGAGCAAACAACACGGACACTCTATCTCAAAATTATTTTTGAAAAGCATTTAGAAATGCGCAACCGGTAAAAACTTAAAAACTTAAAACCACAACTGAATACTAACCCATACAATCACTAATACTCTTTTATTCCTAATTAAACCATTTTTCAACTGTGAACAATTTGTCAGCATTTTCTATTCCGTTTACCAATATATAATAACTTGTGTGTTACACCTCTATTCTTTTAACTATATATATATATATATATATATATATATATATTATATATATATATATATATTCAGACTTCTAGAATTCTGCGACGCCAATGACATGTCAATATGTAACACAAACTTCAAAAAACCCGACAACCACCTGATCATCTTTATATCAGGGGAGCATTCTAGTCAGATAGATTTTATCCTCATCAGAGGACGTGACAGATGGACGGTCGTAAACACAAAAGCCTTCCTTAGTGAGGAATGTACCTCCCAACATAGCTTAGTTGTCAGCGACCTCGCGGTCAGAACTAAACGAACCTGGAAGCAGAGGCCAACCTGGAGAGGAAAGATCTGGAAGCTGAAAGACCCCTCGGCCAGTAACAGATTTAAAGATATTTTACTCAATGCCTACAACAGTAAAGAAGAACAGATAGAGACATTCAATGTAGAAGAGCACTGGGAGTTCCTAAAAAATAACTTACTAGAGGCGACGGATGAGATCTGTGGCTGGAGTAAGACCACAAGCAGGAGGAGAATGACTTGGTGGTAGAACAATAAGGTAGATGAGGCAGTTAAGGCCAAGAGATAGGCATGGAAAGAATGGAAGAATGGGGGAAGCAGGGTACATTACATAGAGACCAAGAGGGAAGCTAGGCGACAAGTATACTTAGCTAGGAGGGAAGCAGAGGATAGAAAATTCAAGCATGTTTTGCAACGTGAGGACCAGAAACAGGAGGTGTTCAAGATTGCGAGGCAGTGTGTCAGAGAGAATTGTGATGTCATTGGAGAGAAGTGTATCTGGAATGATAAAGGTGAGCTTGCCCTCACAAGTGCTGAGAAGAAAGATGCATGGAAGAGCCATTATGATAGATTACTAAATGAGGAGAATGCATGGGAAGAAGAGACCCTACCCCAAGTAGACCCTATAGAGGGGCCAGCAGTACAAATCAGCAGCAGCGTAGTAAGTAAGGCAATCAAAGATATGAAGATGGGGGAAGGCAACCGGTCCATCAGGTATAGCTGCCGAGATGCTGAAGGCATCTGGGTCGGTAGGTCACACCGTAACCACACGTATTGTTAACCAGGTAATACTAGGTGTCATACCAAAAGATTGGTGCAGTAGCATCATTGTGAACTGTTACAAAGGTAAAGGTGATGCACTAGATAGAGGAAACTATAGAGGTATAAAGCTGATGGACCAGGTCATGAAAGTAACAGAAAGAGTTATAGCACAGTTAATTAGGGACCGGGTGAAACTAGATGAGATGCAATTTGGGTTTGTACCAGGAAGAGGCACCACTGATGCCCTCTTCCTTGTGAGGCAGTTACAGGAAAAGCCACTCTACCTGGCATTCGTCAATCTCGAGAAAGCCTTTGACAGAGTTCCATGTGCTATAATCTGGTGGGCTCTTAGAAAACTAGGAGTAGATGAATGGCTTGTGAAAGCTGTACAAGCCATGTATAGGGGAGCAGTCAGCAAAGTTAGGATTAGCAATGAGTATAGCGAGGAATTTAGCGTACAGGTTGGTGTCCACCAGGGCTCTGTTCTTAGCCCTCTCCTGATCATCATAGTCCTGCAGGCAATAACGGAGGAGTTTAAGACCAGATGCCCATGGGAACTCCTGTATGCAGATGAGCTCGCACTTATAGCTGAATCTATGGTAGAGCTAGAGAAGAAATTCCAAACTTGGAAGCAGGGACTCAAAGTCAACATGACAAAGACTAAGGTCCTTGTAAGTAGACGAGAAAACAGAACCCAGATCCCCTCAGGGAAATGGCCTTGCTCAGTATGTAGGAAAGGTGTAGGTAGGAACTCCATTCTCTGCCCCAAATGCAAACAATGGGTACACAAGAGATGTAACGGGATCTCAGGAAGCTTAATTAAGAATGTAGGCTTCACATGCAGCAGCTGTGCTGGGACAGCAAGCAGCAAACAGCCACAGGAAACAAGTACCACCAATCTCTGGGAGGGCTCTGAGTAGACAGCTTCTGCTACCTAGGTGACCGAATTAGCAGCGGAGGTGGGTGTTCAGAAAGTACAATAACTAGAGTAAGAACAGGATGGAAGAAGTTCAGGGAACTACTGCCACTGCTAGCTGCAAAAGGCTTCTCCCTCAAAATGAAAGGCAGACTGTATGATGCGTGTATCCGAACAGCAATGTTACATTGTAGTGAGATCTGGGCGCTGAAGGTAGAAGACTTACGTAGATTAGAAAGAAACGAAGCCTGCATGCTCCGATGGATGTGTAATAGTAATATACGCGAACGGCAAAGCATAAATGAATTGAGAGAGAGACTGAGCATCAGAGGAATCAAATGCTGTATGCAGGAGAGGCGGATGCGTTGGTATGGACATGTGATGCGTATGAAGGATGACAGCTGCATAAAAAGGTGCAGAGCACTAGAAGTCAATGGAAGTCGCGGAGCGGGGAGACCGAAGAAGACCTGGGATGAGGTGATAGGGGCCGACCTTACCCAGTTGCAGCTCTCAAAGGTGATGACACACGACCGTGACCTCTGGCATCACTCAGTAATACAGAAGCATATAGACAATATGCCCCCACACCCTCCCACTGCAAAGTGGTCGTGGCGGTGCCACGGCAAAAAAGCACCCAGCCCACACTGTAAAGTGGATGTGTAGGCGCCACGGAAAAAAGCACCCAGCACTCACTGTAAATGAGGTTGGTGTTAGGAAGGGCATCCAGCTGTAGAAATCAAGCCAAAATCAGTTCCTGTATGAGCAAGGCATGGTCAGCCGACAAGACACTGCCCACAACAGGACAACCCGTCTAACCCATGCTAGCATGGAAGAACGGACGTAAAACGGTGATGATGATGATGATGATGATACAAAGTGTTAAAACAATCAATTCTTATTTTAATACATTAGCAAATAAATGTATTAAACTAAGATAGATTGTTTTAACACTTTGTATCTCGGCTCTGTAAAACACTTGATAATTTGCATTGAGCCTTTTGTCATACCAGTACCCTCTATTTATAATTGTATATTAAACATATATAAGTATAGATATTCCTATTACTATATATATATATATATGACACGTTGATTATACTCGGAGAGGCCTCGAATAATCGGCCCATCCCCACTTATTAGTTTTTCAGATTTTTTCCAGAATCCCCCAACACACTCACTCATACACATACATTTATATACACACACACACACATATACATATATACATATATATACACACGCACATATATATATATATATATATAAACACACACATACATTTATATATATGTATATATATATATATATATATATATATATATATATACCCAAGCTGTTGCCAGTAAAAGACAACAGGTTGTGTTTGAACAGATTTGTTAAACTGATTATGGTTTATGGTAGCTACATAGGAGAGAGATGGGGGGGGGGGCGACAATTACACACACACATATATATATGTATGCATATATATATATACATATGTATATACATGCATATATATATACATGTGTGTATATATATATAATATATATGTGTGTGTATATATATATATATATACATACATACATATGTGTATGTGTACATATACATACATATATATATATTATATATTATATATATATATATATATATGTATATATATATATATATATATACATACATATGTGTACATATACATGTGTGTACATATACATATACATATATATATATACATACATATGTCTGTGTACATACACTGTGTATATATATATAGTCAAACAGCACTGCTCTGCTATATTCTTCCCCCATGTACAAATGTTAGTCAGGATTGACAAAGGACAAAGATGACCTCAGAATCGGTGGCTTGTGAAGTAGTAAGGGGGGGGGGGGGGGGGGGCTGTTGCCCAAATGGAAGGGTGTGGGATGGGTGGGGTCACTGTATTGCTTACCCTCCCACTTCCACAACCCTTTAACTCTAATCTTTATCACATCCCTCCTAAAATAACAATCATTTAACCCTTTAGCATTTAAACCAGCCATATCCAGCCAGAATTTCTCAGCTCTTTCTGTTCTAACCGGCTGTAACCAGCTACTTATACTGATGTTAGGGTATTGTTCTCAAAATAAATAATATTGAAATCTCATAGATTCAGTATTATGTGAGATAAAGCCTTTACTGTGAAAATACAATAGTATATATAAAGTAATAATATAAATGTTATGTGAGATAATATGTGAGGTAAAGCCTTTACTGTGAAAATACAATAGTATATATAGAGTAATGTAAATGTTATGTGAGATATTATGTGAGGTAAAGCCTTTACTGTGAAAATACAATAATATATATAGAGTAATGTAAATGTTATGTGAGATAATATGTGAGGTAAAGCCTTTACTGTGAAAATACAATAGTATATATAGAGTAATATAAATGTTATGTGAGATATTATGTGAGGTAAAGCCTTTACTGTGAAAATACAATAGTATATATAGAGTAATGTAAATGTTATGTGAGATAATATGTGAGGTAAAGCCTTTACTGTGAAAATACAATAGTATATATAGAGTAATGTAAATGTTATGTGAGATAATATGTGAGGTAAAGCCTTTACTGTGAAAATACAATAGTATATATAGAGTAATATAAATGTTATGTGAGATATTATGTGAGGTAAAGCCTTTACTGTGAAAATACAATAGTATATATAGAGTATTGTAAATGTTATGTAAGATATTATGTGAGGTAAAGCCTTTACTGTGAAAATACAATAGTATATATAGAGTAATGTAAATGTTATGTGAGATAATATGTGAGGTAAAGCCTTTACTGTGAAAATACAATAGTATATATAGAGTAATATAAATGTTATGTGAGATATTATGTGAGGTAAAGCCTTTACTGTGAAAATACAATAGTATATATAGAGTAATGTAAAAACTAAAGGATTAAGACTGGTGCCTTTATTTGATTTAACTAGAGCTGGCGGGGGGCGGTTGGCGGGGTGAGGTGCGATTTGGTATGTCTAAAAGTCTGTCTTAAGCCAGAATGCTCATTAGAACAGTTCTTATCTGGTTTTGTGGCGTGAAGTCACTGAGAGTACAAGACTCTCTTGGACAGGACGCCAGTCTATCACAGAGTTAAACCCCCTGCTGCTGCTGTTACTCATTTTCATCTGAGTATACTGGAGCAACATGAAATGAAGTATTTTGCTCAAGAACACAACACACAACCCAGGAATCGAACCCACAACATTATGACCGTAAGTCCAACACCTTTACCTCTGGGGGTTAAGTTTGAAAGGCTATGAAAAGTAAAGCTGAGAATATTAATACAGAATACTTTTATTTTATTAAATAATTTAGTTTTTTTTTTAGTTATTTTATATATCAACAGTCCAGGGTTGTTTATTTGTCCAGCAGTTGAAATGACTATGAAGGAGTGACTCTAGAGCTGTGAAATCTTGCATTAACTTCAGCTCTTCTTATTAATAACTGCATTGTTTCTTTCTAGGGACTATGTTAAAAAATAAACCTCATTTGGTCATTCCATGAGAGTATCTTGGTCATAGGCTGACTATGAAGGAGTGATGCTAGAGCTGTGAAATCTTGCATGCATTCATTTCAACTCCTCTTATTAATAACTGCATTGTTTCTTTCCAGGGTCTATGTTAAAAGAAAAAATAAACCTCATTTTGTCATTCCATGAGAGTATCTTGGTCAGCCAACCTTTCCACTGACCTTCACACTTTTAGGGTTTATTTTCAAATAGAAACCAATCTATACTAGCAACTTTAAATAAGTGAGGATATTTTCTGGAAGGCTGCTTCATTAGTTTTCTCTTACTAATGACCCAAATGTAATGTAAGACAAACAGAAATGAACATTATTGATTTATATTTGAAATTTAATCAGTGAATTCAATAATAAATGGAAGTTATGAGATTGTCAGATATAGTATGATATTATTTAATATCTTTCGAGACTTAACAGCCGACCTATGGAGCCAGACTTATATATATATATTAGATAGATATGTTTCTTTTATTTGCCACCAGGGCATCAAAAGTGGGACAAGTACAATGGGGGGAGTTTACAAAACAAGGCGTCCTCAATAAGGAGGAGGCAATAACAATATATAAAAATAAAATAAAATATAACAAAAAATAAAATTTATAACAAAGTCCTCAATAGAGAGGAGGCGCCTTGGGGGGTCGCACACACCCCCGAAAAAAGTGTGCAACCCTTCTCCTCAGGAGCACAGAGAAGGGGTGCTCCCTTGGTCTTTCATCTTCCTCACCTATAGTCTGATGTAGAGTGAAGGCCCATTCACACGGGCCATTCTCGCCACTTTCACCCATCTTTCATAGAAACGGCTGGGGTGCAGCACCTCTCTCTCCATCCTGATCCTTCTTCCGAAATGATATCGGAAGAAACGGACCAGTTGTTGGCCAGAGAGAAAGGTGTCTGACCTCAGTCCTTTCAGACGCGTCCACCATACAACCTCTTTCGCCATGGCTATTACGCACAGAAACACCGCCTCTCCTTCGTTTTTGAAGAGGGGAGGCGGCTTGATCGTTACAATAGACTCGGTGGTCAACCGGATTGGTCCCACCCTTGACAGCAGTTGTTCGACATAACCCCACAGATCGGCAATGCCCGAGCAGTGTACCAATGCGTGTGCAACGGTTTCCTCGTCGCACACGCATCTGGGACAGATCTTTTTCGATGGGTCCCTACCCGGGCGCCCGTGTCTGTAGAGCCTTTCTCGAACGGGCAGAGCCCTTCTGTAGCATTGCCAGGCCAGGGACCTCTGGAAGTTATCCATGGGTCCCGGGCTGAATGTCCTACTGAACAGGTTGGCCAGTTCGTCTTCCTCCATGCCTAGGGCTTCTCCGAGGGCGTCGTCGCACCTGCTAACCACCAGCCCTCTATAGAATGACGAGGTGGATTCTCCACTGACAGCCGGGTCCGCCTGCCAGAGAGCCATGAGTGCCTGGGCACACTCGGTGTGCCAGGCGCCCAGTTTTCTCGGTCTTTGCTTGACCCAGGATTGCAGCTCGGTGAGTGAGACGAGTCTGGGAAAGGCTCGCCTCACAAACGGGGCCCACACCGGTTGACCGGAGAGGAATACCTGAAGGTGCCGTAGCCTTAATGCGTGTTTATGTATCATTAGCCACGGAATCCCCAGCCCTCCTTTCGAAGGGTGTTGACAGCAGATGGATCTCCTCACCATAGGAGCCTGCTTCTTCCAAAGGAATTGGAAGAGTGCGCGCTCCATTTTGGCGAGCGTTTCCCTTGGGCAAGGTACAACGGTCAGGCGGTAGTAGATGACGGACGCTATATAAGTGTTCGCCACCTCCGCCCGTCCTTTCAGGGACAGTTTGCACTCGGCCCACTTCTGGGTCAGTGCAAACACCCTGTTCGTCACCTCACCCCAGTTCTTCTCCACCTGGAGGTCTGGTCCGAACCAGACCCCGAGCAACTTCACCGGGCCCTCCGTCCAGCGCCCGACGACGCCATCGGAGGGCATCGATCTGCCCCTCCACGTGCCGAGTTGCAGACCGATCGACTTGTCCCGGTTCAGCTTAGCCCCTGTAAACCTTTCGTACTCCTTCAGTAAGGTGCCGATCGCCCTGATTTCCGAGGCCGTTGACACCATTACTGTTACGTCATCGGCGTAGGCTGACACCGCTTTCCGCAATCCCGGTTCCAACGGGATGCCCTGCAACAACTCCAACTTCCGCAGCAGTGGCTCTAGAGTCATTACATACAGAAGGGAGGAGAGAGGGCACCCCTGTCGGATGGACCGCGCGATTTTGAACGGTTCCGAGAGGTAGCCGTTCACCTTGACCCTAGAGCAGATGCGGCTGCTGTGCATGGCATTGATCCAGCCCCTGAAAACGGGTCCGAAGCCTGCCGCCGCTAGCACCGCATCCAGGTAACCATGGTCGACCCTATCGAATGCCTTAGATTGATCCAAGTTGATCAGGGCCCCACCAAAGCCGGGTTCGTTCCCAACCCTCTCTATGATGTATCGCATGAGGTGGAGGTTATCGTGGATGGACCTGGACGGGATAGCACATGTCTGCGCATCTCCCACCAGGTTGCCCACGACAAGCGCCAACCTCTTTGCTAGCACCTTGGCCAAAATCTGTAACTCTGTATTTAGCAGAGTTATGGGCCTGTTAGATAGATAGATATATATATAGATGTCAACATGAATAGACCTATTAGTTTTATCTAAAGATACTTTTTTCCAATTCCAACCCGCCCGTCCCCTCAATCTATCTTATTTCTCATTCTTTCTTCTGATGAAGGACTAGTGTCCAAAACGTTAAGACCCTCTTCCTGCTATTTCAAGCATTAACCTAATATATTTCTTCCATATACTGTACCAATTGTGTTGTTATTTCTGTTTACCTTTTACATACATATATATATATATATATACATACATACATACACGCACACACATATATATATATATATATATATATATATATATATATATATATATATATATATATATATATATAACGGCGATGAATTAGTTTTGCAAGGTTTTTTATATGAAATCGTGTGTCGAAACAAATATTGTTATACTTGGGGAGGGTCATATTTGTGTAATATTGCCAGAATTAATAACAGAACACACTCACTGTTTGGTTGGTTTTCGCTTCTCGCTTCTGTGTCTTTTATATCGGTAATCTAACTTACTCTGTCCTCAATGTTGCCATTGACTGACCGACGGTCAAAAATAATACAGATACAATATAGACACAAACACATATATATAGTTTATCATAAATCTTTCGTTGCACATCTGCAACATCGCCAGTGGTGCTATCGTTTCCTCCCATTGCATTGTATGTCTACGCCATTTTTATTCAGTCTCTGCAACGATGTTGCAGATGTGCAACGAAAGATTTATGATAAACTATATATATGTGTTTGTGTCTATATTGTATCTGTATTATTTTTGACCGTCGGTCAGTCAATGGCAACATTGAGGACCGAGTAAGTTAGATTACCGATATAAAAGACACAGAAGCGAGAAGCGAAAACCAACCAAAAAAACCAACCAAACAATGAGTGTGTTCTGTAATTAATTCTGGCAATATTACACAAATATGACCCTCCCCAAGTATAACAATATATATATATATGTTGATTTAAAACTGCACTATCCACAAGTGTTTTTAACCTTCATATCATGTCCTCCTATTTTATCTGATGAAAACACAAATGTTATTGCATGATGATATTTGTTTTTGAAATGCGCATAATAAAATACATGGAACTCATTTAACCATCTTTTGATCTTATATATTATATATATATATATATATATATATATACACATACATACATACACACACACATATATATATATATATATCATCATCATCTTCGTTTAACGTCCATCTTCCACACTAGCATGGGTTAGACGGGAGTTGTCCCACTTGAGGCAAGGTTGGTCGGGTGACCGTGTCTTGCTCATATAGGACTATCTGGCAGGTTTTCTACGGTTGGATGCCCTTCCTAACACCAACCACATTTACAGTGTGGAACTGGGAACTTTTTACCGTGTTACCTACACGGCCACATTACAGAGTGGACTGTGTGTTTTTTTCTTGTGACACCTACACGATCTCAATCTCATTATCTCATTTATTTGGACTGGATGTTGTGGTACCAACTTTACACAGAGAGGGTGGTGTTGGTGGGAGTGGGAGGATAGAGTAGGGGTAGTGGATTGAGGTGTATATTTGGTTAAGAGGTGCCTACTGACTGTAGGTTTCGCTTTGTACATAGGCAAGGCGGGTCTTCTGTATTACTGCATAGCGCCAAAGATCTCGGTCCAGTGACATTGTCTTAGAGAGGTACAAGTGTGTGAGGTCGGAATTTATCAGATCGTCCCAAGTTTTTCTGGGTCTGCCTACTCCGTAACTACCATCAATTTTGATCGCCCTACACTTTTTTATACAGCTGTCGTCTTTCATGCGCATCACGTGGCCATACCAACGTAGTCTTCTGGTGTTGTGTAGCAGAAGCAAAGGGGACAACCGTTTATGCATTTTAAGCTTGGCTGGCCATCGTCAGCACGATACTTCCCAGTGATCTGCGACTGCTGGACTTGAAAACAGCCGAGAATATATAGTTTTCTCGTCTGTGTAAATGAGGTGATTAATCTCATTTGCATATGAAGCTGCATAAGTTCAGCAGTCGCGGAGTTTTGGGAGGGATCATCCTTCTTTCGAAATACGAAATTTCTATACATATTGTATAAAGCTATGCTTGAAGCGAAATCCTATTTCTTTTCTATATGTATGTATATATATATGTTCAGAGAAACAATTGTCAGCAATGAGATTAAAAACCTTTTTTGTATAGCAAACCGTGTCACTCTTCTTTCTTGATTTATCATTACTCCAAGTGTTTACAACATAGAAATTACAGCGTACTCACAACATCACTATGGAAACGCCTTGTTGAGTCAAACTTAGCCAAGCATTGATATCATCCACTACCCGGAGTACCATAACTGGACTACACCTAAGTGGACTACCTATAACAATAATTTGTTACCCCGTATATATATACATAATATATATATGTGCGTATGTATGCATATATGATGGCTGCCCTCTCGTTATCGAGCATGGCCATTGCACGATATACCATTATTAATAATTATTAATTAATTCTATCGTGCAATGCCCGTGCGTGAAGATATTTTTTAAAGTGAGGAAAGACTGCACTGAGCCAATCCCACTCTCTGAGCGACAGTAGCTATAACCCGAAAAGAAGAAAAGATCCACATCATCGGTAACTACTGAGCCGCAGGTTTTATATCAGAGTTATCCCAGTTTCCTGAGTTGCCTTCTCCTAGAAGAATGCTCTTTCAAAGACTAGGGGTCTTTCACTCTCAGTGGTTTAACCGCGCGATTGGGTATCCAGCCCAACTATTTCTATGTCCCTACGCATATACATACATTTGTACATGTATATATACATACATACATATATACATACATACATACATACATATATATATATATATATATATATATATATATATATATATATATATATATATATATACATACAAGACTATCAAGTGGCCAGGAGGGAAGCTAGGAGACAAGTGTACTTTGCAAGAAGGGAAGCAGAGGAAAGAAAGTTCAAGCATGTTCTACAACGCGAGGACCAAAAACGTGAGGTGTTCAGGATTGCTAGGCAATGTGTCAAGGAAAACCGTGATAATGTTGGGGAGAAGTGTGTACTAAATGATGATGGCGTACTCGCCATCACTGACGCTGATAAGAAGGTCGCTTGGAAGTGTCACTACGAGAGGCTACTAAATGAGGAGAATAAATGGGAGAAGGATAGTCTCCCCCAGATTGATCCAATAGAGGGACCAGCAGTGTTAGTTGAAGGTAGTATAATAAGTAAGGCAATCAAAGATATGAAGACGGGTAAGGCGGCTGGGCCTTCGGAAATAGTCGCTGAGATGCTGAAGGCCTCTGGAACGGTGGGATACACCATGGTCACCCGGATAGTAAACCAAGTCATACAGAATGGGGTTGTTCCGAAGGACTGGCGTAGCAGCATCATCATTAACTGTTACAAGGGTAAAGGAGACGCCCTAGATAGGAGTAACTATAGAGGGATTAAATTAATCGACCAGGTCATGAAGGTCACGGAAAAAGTAATAGTGCAACTAATCAGAGAGAGAATCGATCTAGATGAAATGCAGTTCGGGTTTGTGTCAGGCAAAAGTACCACAGACGCTCTTTTCATTTTACGACAACTACAGGAGAAGTACCTAGCTAAAAGTAAACCCCTATACTTAGCCTTTGTCGACTTGGAGAAAGCCTTCGACAGAGTCCCCGTTCCATTATCTGGTGGGCTCTTAGAAAACTAGGTGTTGACGAATGGCTTGTGAGAGCTATAGAAGCCATGTATAAAGAAACAGTGAGCAAGGTTAGAATTAACAACGAATATAGTGAAGAGTTTAGCGTAAAAGTTGGTGTCCATCAGGGCTCTGTTCTTAGCCCCCTACTATTCATTATTGCTCTTCAGGCTATAACAGAGGAGTTCAAGACCGGCTGCCCATGGGAACTCCTATACGCAGATGACCTAACGCTCATAGCTGAATCAATGGCCGAGCTAGAGAAGAAATTCCAAACATGGAAGCATGGCCTAGAATCAAAAGGCCTTGAAATTAACATGGCTAAGACTAAAGTTCTAGTTTGTAGGAAAGAAAATAAGGCGCCGGTCCCTTCCGGGAAATGGCCATGCTCAGTGTGTAGGAAAGGCGTAGGTAGAAACTCCATTTTATGTCCCAAATGCAAAGTATGGGTGCATAAAAGATGTAGTGGGATCACAGGTAAGCTAACTAAGAACACAGATTTTACATGTGGCCGGTGCTCTGGTGCAATAAGTAGCAGCAAGTGCCCACAAAATACTAGCTCTTTCAACTGCGCAGAGGGTTCTATAGAAATAGTGGACAGCTTCCGTTACCTGGGTGACAAAATCAGCAGTGGGGGAGGGTGCTCCGAAAGTACAGTAGCTAGAGTCAGAACTGGATGGAAAAAGTTCAGAGAGCTTATACCACTATTAGCCGCTAAAGGGTTCTCCCTAAAAGTGAAAGGCAGGTTGTATGATGCCTGCATACGAACAGCAATGTTGCATGGCAGTGAGACCTGGGCATTGTGTGCAGAGGATATACGCAGACTAGAGAGGAACGAAGCTTGCATGCTCCGCTGGATGTGTAATAGTAATATACGCGAACGGCAAAGCATAAATGAACTAAGGAAAAAATTAGAAATAAGAGGGATCAGATGTTGTTTACTCGAGAGAAGGCTACGTTGGTATGGTCACGTGATGCGCATGAAAGACGACAGCTGTATAACAAAGTGCAGGGCAATAAAGATAGACGGTAGCCACGGAGTAGGCAGACCCAGAAAAACCTGCGCATGAAAGACGACAGCTGTATAACAAAGTGCAGGGCAATAAAGATAGACGGTAGCCACGGAGTAGGCAGACCCAGAAAAACCTGGGACGAGCTGATAAATTCCGACCTCACACACTTACACCTCTCCAAGACAATGTCACTGGACCGAGAGCTTTGGCGGTACTCAGTAATAGAGAAGACCCGCGTTACCTAAATACAAAGTAAAACCTACTACAGTCAGTAGGCATCTCTAACAAAATACACCCCCGTCCCACCACCCCCACCCCATCCACACCGCCCCTTTCAATGTAAAGTTATGTTGGTGCCACAAAATCCAGGCCGAAACAAATGACATCGTGTAGGTGTCACGACAAAAAAAACACACAGTCCACGCTGTAATGTGACCGTGTAGGCAACACGGTAAAAACGTCCCAGTCCCACACTGTAAATGTGGTTGGTGTTAGGAAGGGCATCCAGCTGTAGAAAACCTGCCAGACAGTCCACGCTGTAATGTGGCCGTGTAGGCAACACGGTAAAAACCTCCCAGCCCCACACTGTAAATGTGGTTGGTGTTAGGAAGGGCATCCAACTGTAGAAAACCCGCCAGACAGTCCTACGCGAGCAAGACAACCACTCTTGCCTCAAGTGGGAAAACTCCCGTCCAAACCCATGCAAGCATGGAACACGGACGTTAAACGATGATGATGATGATGATGATGATACATATATATATATATATATATATACATATATATATATATATATACGTGGAGGTGCCACGGCAAAAAAGCACCCAGCACTCACTGTAAATGAGGTTGGTGTTAGGAAGGGCATCCAGCTGTAGAAATCAAACCAGAATCAGTTCCCGTCCCACCCTTGCAAGCAGGGAAAAAGCGGGCGTAAAATGAAATGATGATGATGATATA
>OZ024760.1:31247679-31250179 GCA_964016885.1 Eledone cirrhosa
TATGTGTGTGTGTATATATATATATATATATATATATATATATATATATATATATATATATATAACGAAGGAGGTGTGGTAAGGAACCAGGTAGACCATAACGCACCAGAGTACTAAATACTTAGGGTAGTAGAGTGGGTAATAGGGAAATGTTTAACCCCGACGGCAGAGCCTAAGCCGTTTCGACGGCTATTTCTGGAGAGAAATAGCCGTCGAAACGGCTTGAGCTCTGCCGTCGGGGTTAAACATTTTCCTACATATATATACATATATATATATATATATATATATATATGTGTGTGTGTGTGTGATATATATATATATATATATACCATAAATATATATATATACCACCACTGCCCATGTTTTCTGTGGTCTTCCTCTACTGCGTCTTCCATCTACTGGGATTTCTTGGCACTTCTTTACCCAATGGTCATCTTCCATGTGTATCACATGTCCATACCAACGCAATCTTCTCTCCCACGCACTACAGTTTATCCCTCTTGTACACAGTCTCTCTCTCAACTCTGCTTGGTTGTTCACGCACATTGACATTGTACAGCCATTGGAGCATGCTTGCATCATTTCTTTCCAGCTGTTGCATATCCTCCGCAGTTGCTGTCCATGTCTCACTACCATGCAGCATTGTGTATTTCACACAGGCATCATACAACCGGCCTTTCGGTCGTAGGGAAAAACCCTTCATTGTCAACAGAGGAACCAACTCCATAAACTTCTTCCAACCCACTCTTATTCTAGATACTATGGCCTCGGAACACCCTCCTCTCTTGCTAATTTGATCACCTAGATATCGGAAGCTTTCAACCACCTCTATAGATCCTACCTGTGTTTGAAAAACGTGCCTGTCACTGATACTTCTACTATTAATTTTCCCTGAACATCTACTACATATGAAGTTTTGCTTTCCTGTTAGTTTGCCTGTTATCTCACTACATCTCTTGTGTACCCAACATCTGCATTGTGTACATTCTATAGAGTTTATGCCAACTCCTTTTCTACATATCGAACATGGCCATTTCCCTGATGGAATCAGAGTCTTGACCTCTTTGTTACTTACCAATACTTCAGTCTTTGCTAGGTTCACTCTCAGTCCTCTTGATTCCAACTGCTGTTTCCACAGCTGGAATTTATTCTCTAGCTCCTCTAATACGTATATATATATATATATATATATATATATATATATATATATATATATATATATATATATATATATAAAATGAACTAGAAAATAAATTCTGCTCATGGAAACTGAATTTGGAACAAATTAGTTGATTCATGATGGAAGCAAATTGGTAGACTACCATTTGCCTCCATCATGGATCAACTCAGCACTTTTGCCATAATAACACATTTTGAACTGCTTATCTTCAAGAACTATGCCTGTAAATAATATTATTTTTTCTTTCCCATTACCTTATCATGTTCCACATTACCCCCTTTTTTTCTTTTTTTCTTTTCACTTCAAAAACCTTGTTTGTAAATAATATTATTCTTTCTTTCCCATTTCCTTAACATGTTCAACATCACATTATCTTCCCTCCAACATTTTACACCAATACAAATTCCCCCCTTTGATAATGCATAAAATGCTGAAACCGGTAATAGACAATTATTAAATATATAAATAAATAAATAAATGCCATTGTTAATTAATTAATAAATTAACTAATACCTTAACACTTCACACAAAGTAAAATATTTTGTTTTAAACATTTTCTAACCCAGAAAAAAGAGAAAAAAATAAAAAGGAAAATAATATATTTTTCTTCCTAATAATCGTCTCTTTCTCCCTATTTTCATATATATATATATAAAATGAAAGGCAGGTTGTACGATGCCTGCATACGAACAGCAATGCTGCATGGCAGTGAGACCTGGGCATTGTGTGCAGAGGATATACGCAGACTAGAGAGGAACGAAGCTTGCATGCTCCGCTGGATGTGTAACAGTAATATACGTGAACGGCAAAGCATAAACGAACTAAGGAATAAATTAGAGATAAGAGGGATCAGATGTTGTTTACTCGAGAGAAGGCTACGTTGGTATGGACACGTGATGCGCATGAAAGTCGATAGCTGTATAACAAAGTGCAGGGCAATAAAGATAGACGGTAGTCACGGAATAGGCAGACCTAGAAAAACCTGGGACGAGCTGATAAACTCCGACATCACACACTTACACCTCTCCAAGACAATGTCACTGGACCGAGACCTTTGGCGGTACTCAGTAACAGAGAAGACCCGCCTTACCTAAATATATAGTAAAACCTACTCCAGCCAGTAGGCATCTCTAACAAATACACCCCGTCCCACCACCCCCACCCGATCCACACCACCCCGTTCTATGTAAAGTTATGTTGGTGCCGCGCCATCGAGGCCGAAACAAATGAGATCGTGTAGGTGTCACGACAAAAAAACACACAGTCCACGCTGTAATGTGGCCGTGTAGGCAACACGGTAAAAACCTCCCAGACCCA
>OZ024760.1:31252679-31260179 GCA_964016885.1 Eledone cirrhosa
AGGTGACAGTGTGGTGTTGTGTGGTGGTGGTGGTCGTAGGCAGTATGGCAGTGGTGGTGATGGTGGTGGTGGAGGCTATTTCACCAACACCACAGAACACAAGCAACACTACCAAAACAGTCACCTCCACCCAACCACCACCACCACCACACCATCACCTCCCCCCAACCACTACCATCACTACACTGACCCCACCACCACCACCACCATCACCACCACCACCACAACACCACACCATCACCTCCCCCAACCACCACCACCACCACCACCACCACACCGTCACCTCCCCCAACCACCACCACCACCACGACCATCAGATTGTTGATTGTCATAGACAGACACATCATAACCACCTGCGACCACAGATTATTCCTTTCCTTTTGATCTTTCTTACCTGTCTCAGGTTTACCCTCCATACATAGGTAGCTACAGTAAAGAACTCTGCACACTTACAACGCTCAAAGAAACTCCATGCAACCATTTTCCTTCTTCACATTTAATTTTCTCCTTTATCTATCTATCTATATATCTGGCTACCTATCTATCTATCTATCTATCTATCACCTCGAGTGCCTACAGGCGCTAACAGCCCTCTACCAAGCGGAAATGGCAATCAGCAGAGACTCCACTTCGACATTCTATAGGGAATTAGTGGAGGATAAGTGCGACAACGTTCTCGGGGAAACTCTAGGCATCGAGGAGGACGAACTGACCAGTCTGTTTGGGAGGATTTTCCATCCAGGGCCTATGGATAACTTCCAGAGGTCTCTGGCCTGGCAGTGCTACCGAGGAGCTCTACCAGTTCAAGACAAAATCTACAGGCATGGATGCCCTGGCAGAGATCCTGCCAAAAGGACCTGTCCAAGATGCGAGCAGGACATCAAAACCGTTCTGCACGCAATTGTTCAGTGCCCAGAGGTGACCGACCTGTGGAATTATGTCGAACAGCTGCTGTCACGTGTGGGACGCATCCTGTTGTCAGCCGAGTCCATTGTGAGGATCACCCTGCCGCCTTCATTTAAGAACGAAGGAGAGGCGGTTTTCCTCTGTCTGGTGGCTATGGCGAAAGAGGTAATATGGTGGACGAGGTTAAAAGGACTGAGGGCAAACACCTTTGCCTCCGGACAACAACTTATCCCCTTCTTTAAGTATCACTTCAGAAGGAAGGTGAAAGTAGAGAGAGAGGTGCTACACCCCAGTAAATTCGCTGAAAGGTGGGCGAATGTGACGAAAATGGCCCGGGTGAATGGGCCTTCTCTGTATATAAACCTGTAAGTTGAGGAAGACAAAGGAGGGAAGACAGGAACACCTACACAACGTGTTCCTGGTGTTGAGGGTTGTTCTATCCATGGGGTGTAAAACAACCCTGCAGTAACGTTCCCCCCTATTGGGGATTTCAATTGTTATTTTATTATATACTAGCAGCAGTACCCAGCGTTGCCTGGGTAGGTAAAATAATCTCTGCTTTGATGAAAAGGTGTTGATCTTAGTGACTGCTTCTCAATGACTCATCTATGGCCACACACAGGCCATGCTGGGGAGGGTGGTGATGACCTCTATCACTGAGAAATGCGGGTGACTGACGAAGGGGCATACTGGGGGAGGGAGGTAATGACCTCTAACACTAAGCCAAATTTCCTCACGCTACTTGATTGGAAACCGATGAATTCTCAAATACACAACTAAAAGCTCAGACAACGTCAGTGGCCATCGTTTCGCCTTTGACCATCTATAAGATGTGCAATGATAGGTTCTATTGTAGTATAAAAGTTGAACCAAATAAATTGATTTATGTGTGAGGTGGAGCCGAAGTTTCGAATTTGAACGAAATCGGTTGAAAAATGTGGGAGCTAGAGCCGAAAAGGAGGAAATTTGAGTGAAAAGGTGGTATTTTCGAATATTTACGCAGCTGCCACGCCATTCCTGAACAAAAAATCCAAAATGTAAAGCCACTTTAAGACGTGAAATAATCAGATCTAACGTAGTGTAAAATTTGAACAAAGTAGGTTGATTAATGTGGGAGCTAGAGCCGAAAAAGTGGAAATTTGAGTCTAAAAGTGGTATTTTTGAATATTTAAGCGGCTGCCATGCCGTCCCTGAACAACAAATGCAAAATATAAAGCCATTACAGGATGTGCAATGATAAATTCTATTTTGCTTTAAAATTTGAACGAAATCGGTGGCAAAATGTGGGAGCTAGAGCCAAAAATCTTATTTTTTGATACCTAAAAAAAGGTGACCCCCCCCCCCCCCCCCCTATCGATTTTTATCTGCAGAATGACCCCGGAATAAAAAAAACGATACGCTGATATATAGAAAACACTCTCCAATGAGTGTAATGAGCCTGTAAAGTTTCATGAAAATCGGTCGTAAGATGTAGGCTCCTATAGGTAACACACAGACACACACATACTTAATTTTATATATATACAGATAGTTTATTGTTATTTATTAATGTTAAAGTTATTTTTATGTAAAACCCCCGCCGTCATGTCTTGTAATGTCCCATTTTTGTACGCCCCTGTGGCAAATAAAGAAAGATATCTATCTATCTATCTACCTATCTATCTATCTATCTATCTGTCTGTCTGTTTGTCGCACCTAGAGAAAACATCAATTTCAATTTAACTGAAATGTCCTTCAGCTTAGTTGCAGTGAAAACTAGTCAGGTCCACCATTAGTTTAACGCTTGATATAATGGAAAAACAGATATATTTATTACACTAACTATACTATCGATGTAGGTGCAATTGTTTCTATGATTGTGAAATTCAGAGGTCAGGTCCCAAATCTTCAGCCTTATATTGACACAATAATGGGTTTGGTCTGTGATAACATGCCCAAGCCTTGCTAGAAGGGAAAGCAGACATTACAATTTGGAGGGTGAGTATGGTTTGGTTTGGCAGGAGTCATATGGGTATTTTCAGTGTGTTTGTGGACTCATTGGAGCAGTAATGGTCATCATCATCATCATCATTTTACGTCCGCTTTTCCCTGCTTGCAAGGGTGGGACGGGTCCTATTCAGCACAGCATCTCTCCACTTGTCACGGTCCTTCGTCATCTCCTCCATGATCTTCAGCGATCTGAGATCGCTCCACCACCTCCGCCCATGAGTTACGTGGTCTTATACACTGTAAATGTGGTTGGTGTTAGGAAGGGCATCCAGCCATAGAAAACCTGCCAGATAGTCCTATACGAGCGAGACACGGTCACCCGACCTACCTTGCCTCAAGTGAGATAATTCCTGTCTAACCCATGCTAGCATGGAAGATGGACGTTAAACGATGATGATGTTGATGATGATGATGATATATATATTTGAGTACGTGACATCACATAAAATTCTTTTTTGAAGCTTAATTGCTTTAAATTAATGTTTTGTCTCTCATCTCTTACTCCACTGGACAGCGTTTGGCTTGTGTTAGATGATGTGACCCTGGGTGGACCAGCAGTACCGTTGGTAGGGGTCGAAACTACCAAAGTCCACCTCAACGCCCGATGACCCTGGAGTTCTGTGTCCTTTGTTTGGATTTTAATTTTAAAAAAAAAAATTTTAAAGTTTTCCCTTTAAAAAATTGTTTTTAGTTTTGCCTTGGTTCCGTTCATTGTTTTGTCCTCTGTTAATTCTATCACATCACCCCCCACCCAACATCCCACCCCTTCCCACCATCACCCCACCCCACACTCCACATCACCCCACCTCACCCCACCCAACTGTTGTTCCTCTGTGCAGATCAAAAGTTATTTTACTGATGTCTTCCAGGACTTGCTCTGTTTACAGTTGGTGTTCACACCCACAGTGCAGTTAAAGAGTGCAGCACCCCAGAGACAACACCATGCAACTACAGTGCAGTTAAAGAGTGCAGCACCCCAGAGACAACACCATGCACCCACAGTGCAATTAAAGAGTGCACCACCCCAGAGACAATACCATCTACCCACAGTGCAGTTAAAGAGTGCAGCACCCCAGAGACAACACCATGCACCCACAGTGCAGTTAAAGAGTGCACCACCCCAGAGACAACACCATGCACCCACAGTGCAGTTAAAGAGTGCACCATCCCAGAGACAATACCATGCACCCACAGTGCAGTTAAAGAGTGCAGCACACCAGAGACAATACCATGCACCCACAGTGCAATTAAAGAGTGCACCACTCCAGAGACAACACCATGCACCCACAGTGCAGTTAGACAGTGGACCTCCCCAGAGACAATACCATGCACCCACAGTGCAGTTAAAGAGTGCAGCACCCCAGAGACAATACCATGCACCCACAGTGCAGTTAAAGAGTGCACCACCCCAGAGACAACACCATGCACCCACAGTGCAATTAAAGAGTGCACCACCCCAGAGACAACACCATGCACCCACAGTGCAGTTAAAGAGTGCAGCACCCCAGAGACAACACCATGCACCCACAGTGCAATTAAAGAGTGCACCACCCCAGAGACAATACCATGCACCCACAGTGCAGTTAGACAGTGGACCTCCCCAGAGACAATACCATGCACCCACAGTGCAGTTAAAGAGTGCACCACCCCAGAGACAATACCATGCACCCACAGTGCAGTTAAAAAGTGCACCACCCCAGAGACAATACCATGCACCCACAGTGCAGTTAAAGAGTGCAGCACCCCAGAGACAACACCATGCACCCACAGTGCAATTAAAGAGTGCACCACCCCAGAGACAATACCATCTACCCACAGTGCAGTTAAAGAGTGCAGCACCCCAGAGACAATACCATGCACCCACAGTGCAGTTAAAGAGTGCACCACCCCAGAGACAATACCATGCACCCACAGTGCAGTTAAAGAGTGCACCACCCCAGAGACAATACCATGCACCCACAGTGCAGTTAAAGAGTGCAGCACCCCAGAGACAACACCATGCACCCACAGTGCAGTTAAAGAGTGCAGCACCCCAGAGACAACACCATGCACCCACAGTGCAGTTAAAGAGTGCACCACCCCAGAGACAATACCATGCACCTACAGTACAGTTAAAAAGTGCACCACCCCAGAGACAATACCATGCACCCACAGTGCAGTTAAAGAGTGCAGCACCCCAGAGACAACACCATGCACCCACAGTGCAGTTAGACAGTGCACCTCCCCAGAGACAATACCATGCACCCACAGTGCAGTTAAAGAGTGCACCACCCCAGAGACAATACCATGCACCTACAGTACAGTTAAAAAGTGCACCACCCCAGAGACAATACCATGCACCCACAGTGCAGTTAAAGAGTGCAGCACCCCAGAGACAACACCATGCACCCACAGTGCAGTTAGACAGTGCACCTCCCCAGAGACAATACCATGCACCCACAGTGCAGTTAAAGAGTGCACCACCCCAGAGACATCACCATGCACCCACAGTGCAGTTAGACAGTGCACCTCCCCAGAGACAATACCATGCACCCACAGTGCAGCTAAAGAGTGCAGCACCCCAGAGACAACACCATGCACCCACAGTGCAGTTAGACAGTGCACCTCCCCAGAGACAATACCATGCACCCACAGTGCAGTTAAAGAGTGCACCACCCCAGAGACAACACCATGCACCCACAGTGCAGTTAGACAGTGCACCCCCCCAGAGACAATACCATGCACCCACAGTGCAGTTAAAGAGTGCACCACCCCAGATACAACACCATGCAACCACAGTGCAGTTAAAGAGTGCACCACCCCAGAGACAACATGCAACCACAGTGCAGTTAAAGAGTGCATCACCCCAGAGACAACACCATGCACAAACTTATTGCCAGAGTCAGTTCCTATGGTTGGTTGATTTCTTATTGAGCATGGCTGACTAGGTACTGTTTGTTGTGGTTGTTGTTGTTGTTGTAGTGGCTGCAGTTGTAGTGGTTGTTGTTGTTGTAGTGGTTGTTGTTGTTGTTGTAGTTGTTGTAGTAGTTGTTGTTGTAGTGGTTGTTGTTGTTGTAGTAGTTGTTGTAGTAGTTGTTGTTGTAGTGGTTGTTGTTGTTGTTGTTGTTGTAGTTGTTGTTGTAGCAGTTGTAGTAGTTGTTGTTGTTGTAGTAGTTGTAGTAGCTGTATTAATAGTGTAGTAGTTGTTGTTATGATATTCCAACCGTGACCATCCAGTCTAATTGTTAAACCAGCCACTACACCATCTGTTGGCTGCACCATGGTTAAATGTTTCAACGGTTCACATAATGGTGTGCTCCAAACAGAGATTTGGCTCAAATACTGGCTATAAAACAGAAATTTGGTTCAAATATTGGCTATAAAACAGATTTGACTCAAATACTGGCTATAAACAGAGATTGAGCTCAAATATTGGTTATAAACAGAGATTGGGCTCAAATATTGGCTATAAACAGAGATTTGGCTCAAATACTGGCAATAAACAGAGATTGAGCTCAAATATTGGTTATAAACAGAGATTGGGCTCAAATATTGGCTATAAACAGAGATTTGGCTCAAATACTGGCTATAAACAGAGATTGAGCTCAAATATTGGTTATAAGCAGAGATTGGGCTCAAATATTGGCTATAAACAGAGATTTGGCTCAAATATTGGCTATAAACAGAGATTTGGCTCAAATACTGGCAATAAAACAGAGATTGGGCTCAAATATTGACTATAAACAGAGATTTGGCTCAAATACTAGCAATAAAACAGAGATTTGAATCAAATATTGGCTATAAAACAGAGATTTGGCTCAAATATTGGCTATAAAACAAAGATTGGGCTCAAATATTGGCTATAAACAGAGATTGGGCTCAAATATTGGCTATAAACAGATATTTGGCTCAAATACTGGCAATAAAACAGATTTGGCTCAAATATTGGCTATAAAACAGAGATTTGGCTCAAATATTGGCAATAAAACAAAGATTGGCTCAAATATTGGCTCAAATATTGGCTATAAAACAGAGATTTGGCTCAAATACTAGCAATAAAACAGAGATTTGAATCAAATATTGACTATAAAACAGAGATTTGGCTCAAATATTGGCTATAAAACAGAGATTGGGCTCAAATATTGGCTATAAACAGAGATTGGGCTGAAATATTGGCTATAAACAGATATTTGGCTCAAATACTGGCAATAAAACAGATTTGGCTCAAATATTGGCTATAAAACAGATTTGGCTCAAATATTGGCAATAAAACAGAGATTTGGCTCAAATATTGGCTATAAAACAGAGATTTGGCTCAAATACTGGAAATAAAACAGATTTTGCTTAAATATTGGCTATAAAACAGAGATTTGGCACAAATATTGGCTATAAAACAGAGGTTTGGCTCAAATATTGACCTTAAAACAGAGATTTGGCTCAAATAGTGGCTATAAAACAGAGATTTCGCTCAATTATTGGTTATAAAAAAGAGATTGGGCTCAAATATTGGCTATAAATAAAGATTGGGCTCAAATATTGGCTATAAACAGAGATTTGGCTCAAATATTGGCTATAAACAGAGATTTGGCTCAAATACTGGCAATAAACAGAAGTTTGGCTCAAATA
>OZ024760.1:31270179-31305179 GCA_964016885.1 Eledone cirrhosa
AAAAAACTGTACAAAGAACGTTTTCAAATGAATGTTTGAAACAGTCTTTCAAAAAAAGTTATTTCGAAGGTATTTTTGGTAAATATACACATATCTACACTCACACCCTGTACTCAGGGTAGTGTGTACAGTTGATATACACATATCTACACTCACACCCTGTACTCAGGGTAGTGTGTACAGTTGATATACACATATCTACACTCACACCCTGTACTCAGGGTAGTGTGTACAGTTGATATACACATATCTACACTCACACCCTGTACTCAGGGTAGTGTGTACAGTTGATATACACATATCTACACTCACACCCTGTACTCAGGGAAGTGTGTACAGTTGATATATACATATCTACACTCACACCCTGTACTCAGGGTAGTGTGTACAGTTGATATACACATATCTACACTCACACCCTGTACTCAGGGTAGTGTGTACAGTTGATATACACATATCTACACTCACACCCTGTACTCAGGGTAGTGTGTACAGTTGATATACACATATCTACACTCACACCCTGTACTCAGGGAAGTGTGTACAGTTGATATACACATATATATATATATATCATCATCATCATCATCATCATTTTACGTCCGCTTTTCCCTGCTTGCAAGGGTGGGACGGGTCTTATTCAGCACAGCATCTCTCCACTCGTCACGGTCCTTCGTCATCTCCACAGTGAGCTTCAGTGATCTGAGGTCTGTTCTCACCACCTCCGCCCATGTTTTTCGTGGTCTACCTCTACCACGTCTTCCTTCAACTGGCATTTCCTGGTACTTCTTCACCCATCGGTCATCCTCCATGCACATCACATGTCCATACCACCTCAGTCTCCACTCCCGTACACTACATTCTATCCCTCTCAGACACAGTTTCTCTCTCAACACATTCATGCTGGGTCGTTCACGCATGTTTACACTGCACATCCAACGGAGCATGCTTGCCTCATTTCTCTCCAGCCGTCGCATATTCTCTGCAGTTGCTGCCCATGTCTCACTACCATGCAGCATCGTGCTCCTCACACAGGCATCATACAACCGGCCTTTCGTCTGCAGGGAGAAACCCTTCTTCGTCAGCAGAGGAAGCAGCTCCCTAAACTTCTTCCAACCCGTCCTTATTCTAGATACTATGGCCTCGGAATACACTCCTCCCATGCTAATCTGATCTCTTAGGTACCGGAAGCTATTCACCACTTCTATAGCGCCCTCCTGCATTTGAAAAATGTGTCTATCAATGCGACTTCTACTGACTAATTTCCCTGAACATCTACTGCATACATATTTCTCCCTCCCTGTTAGTTTGCCTGCTATCCCACTACATCTCTTGTGTACCCAGGATCTGCATTGTGTGCATTTTATAGAATTTATGCCAGTTCCTTTTCTGCATATCGAACATGGCTATTTCCCTGACGGAATCAGAGTTTTGTCGTCTTTTCTACTCATCAACACTTTTGTCTTAGCTAGGTTCACTCTCAGTCCTCTTGATTCCAACTGCAGTTTCCATAGCCAGAATTTATTCTCTAGCTCCTCTACTGATTCTTCTATAAGAAGCAGATCGTCAGCATAGAGAAGTTCCCATGGACAGCCAGTCTTAAACTCCTCTGTTATGGCTTGGAGGACTATAATGAACAAGAGCAGGCAGAGGACCGAACCTTGATGTACTCCTACTTGTATCTGGAATTCCTCACTAAACTCCATTCCTATCCTGACTTTACTGACATTACCTATGTACAAAGTTTGCACTGTCCTCACAAGCCATTCCTCCACACCTAGTTTCCTTAGGGACCACCAGATCACTGTTCTCTCTCTCTCTCTCTCTCTCTCTCTCTCTCTCTCTCTCTCTCTCTCTCTCTCTCTTTCTCTCTCTCTCTCTCTCTCTCTCTCTCTCTATATATATATATATATATATGTGTGTGTGTATATATATATATATATATATATATTGTTATACTTTGGGAGGGTCATGTTGCCAATAAGAAACACACGCACCAGTTGCTTTCACTTCAATTTATTATAATAAATTTATAAATTTATAAATTTCTGGTTGGTTGGTTGGTTCCACAACCAGATAGTTGTTTATATATAGTCATAGTTCTTTCGTCACACACTCTGTGACCTCTTCAGTGACTGGGGATTCCTTTCTTTGTTTCTGTGCCGCTCCTTTGTTCTGTCCTACGCCATTTTGTTTCTGTGTGTGTGTTGTGTGCTCAGTCTGCGCATGCGCCACATCCGGGTGTCTGTGTGTGTTTATGTTCATTTATTTATTTGTTTATTTACATGTTACTGGTTGGTTGTTTGTTCTATGTGTGTGTGTGTTTTCATTTTGTCCTTAATTGTAAGTTGTGATGTTGCTGTTCCACTCATATTTTCTATTTAATTTTGGTTGTAATTCTTTTATGTTTATTGCCTCTGTAATTTGTCTAAACATTGCGTCTTTTCTGTGTGTAGATTCTATTTTTATTTCTATGTTCTCTAATTTACCCTTGTGTTCTATTTTAGCATGTTGGTAGAGTACAGATGATTCTTTATTATCTTGAAGGTCTCGCCAGTGTTCATTTATCCGTTCCCCTACACTACGAGCTGTCTCACCTATGTGCACTATATTTTTGTCTCTACATTGTCCTTCAGTACATCTTATGCTATACACTACATTTCTAGTTTTACAGTTAATATGGGGGCTTATTTTACAGGTTATACATTTCTTATCTATACATGAGGGTCTTTGAAAAGGGTATGTCTTGCTAATAAGTGTTTTTACGGAGGTACCTGGTCTTTCTACTATCTTAATATTGAGTTTATGTTTATTTAGGGCCCTTCTAAATTTGTAAGCTAATTCACCTCTAGGGGTTGTATCGATGAACATTACACTCTGGTATTTATTGCTATCATACCATGAGTTTATTCTATTAGCCTTGTTCCTAGTTCTTTCTATTCTATTCCAAAATTTGCTCCTATACAAGGGGCAGGTCCCATTTATGTCATTATTTACCATTTTTTCCCATTTGGTTCTGGCTCCTCTATACACTCTGATTTTATCTCTCTGATTGTAGCCAGAGAACTGCATACGGTGGATGGAGTGTTGTATATGTCTCTCTAGTTCTTCAGGGTTGCACATGCGGGACACATTTCTCATCACCCGTACCAAATCCGCAATCAGTAAGTTGATTTTGGTATGGTCCGAAACGGCTGAGTTTCGGTGGATCAGATGTTTGGAAGTCATGGGTTTGGCATAATGGGAATGGAGGATTTGTTTTTTGTTGTTAATGCAGATAGCAAACTCCATCCACCAGAGCATTAGAGTTACTATAGACTACCCAAGTAAACACCCCAACCATCGATTACCTGTACTAGACACAGAGCTCTGGTTAGATACCATTAACAACAAAAAACAAATCCTCCATTCCCATTATGCCAAACCCATGACTTCCAAACATCTGATCCACCGAAACTCGGCCGTTTCGGACCATACCAAAATCAACATACTGATTGCGGATTTGGTACGAGTGATGAGAAATGTGTCCCGCATGTGCAACCCCGAAGAACTAGAGAGACACATACAACACTTCATCCACCGTATGCAGTTCTCTGGCTACAATCAGAGAGATAAAATCAGTGTATAGAGGAGCCAGAACCAAATGGGAAAAAATGGTAAATAATGACATAAATGGGACCTGCCCCTTGTATAGGAGCAAATTTTGGAATAGAACAGAAAGAACTAGGAACAAGGCTAATAGAATAAACTCATGGTATGATAGCAATAAATACCAGAGTGTAATGTTCATCGATACAACCTCTAGAGGTGAATTAGCTTACAAATTTAGAAGGGCCCTAAATAAACATAAACTCAATATTAAGATAGTAGAAAGACCAGGTACCTCCGTAAAAACACTTATTAGCAAGACATACCCTTTTCAAAGACCCTCATGTATAGATAAGAAATGTATAACCTGTAAAATAAGCCCCCATATTAACTGTAAAACTAGAAATGTAGTGTATAGCATAAGATGTACTGAAGGACAATGTAGAGACAAAAAATATAGTGCACATAGGTGAGACAGCTCGTAGTGTAGGGGAACGGATAAATGAACACTGGCGAGACCTTCAAGATAATAAAGAATCATCTGTACTCTACCAACATGCTAAAATAGAACACAAGGGTAAATTAGAGAACATAGGAATAAAAATAGAATCTACACACAGAAAAGACGCAATGTTTAGACAAATTACAGAGGCAATAAACATAAAAGAATTACAACCAAAATTAAATAGAAAATATGAGTGGAACAGCAACATCACAACTTACAATTAAGGACAAAATGAAAACACACACACACATAGAACAAACAACCAACCAGTAACATGTAAATAAACAAATAAATAAATGAACATAAACACACACAGACACCCGGATGTGGCGCATGCGCAGACTGAGCACACAACACACACACAGAAACAAAATGGCGTAGGACAGAACAAAGGAGAGGCACAGAAACAAAGACAGGAATCCCCAGTCACTGAAGAGGTCACAGAGTGTGTGACGAAGGAACTATGACTATATATAAACAACTATCTGGTTGTGGAACCAACCAACCAACCAGAAATTTATAAATTTATAAATTTATTATAAATTTATTATAATAAATTGAAGTGAAAGCAACTGGTGCGTGTGTTTCTTATTGGCAACATGACCCTCCCAAAGTATAACAATATCGGTTTCAACACACGATTTCAGATAAAGAATCTTGCTAAACAAATTCAGAAACAAAATATATATATATATATATATATATATATATATGCAGAGGTTATATTTAATTTGTTGGGATTCAACAAGCTTAACAATTTTATAACTGATATAAAGCACTCAACAGATAACTGGAGTAAATATATATATATATATATAATTATTTTGTGAGGTTTTTGAAATGAAATCATGTGGCGAAACAAATATTGTTATACTTGGGGAGGGTCATATTGTTGTAATAATATTGCCAGAAATAATAACAGAACACACTCACTGTTTGGTTGGTTTTCGCTTGTGTATCTTTTATATCTCCACAGTTAATTCATTCGGTACTTTCAGTCGCTTCACGCCATGAAACCGAGATAAGCACCGGCCAAATGAGCCTTCTGGCTTAAGACATACTTTAGACTTTATATATATATATATATATATATATATATAGAAGGAGCTTCTACAGGATTAGTACTGTTTCATTCAGATGAAATCTTCAGGAAGCTCTGAAGATTTCATCTGAATGAAACAGTACTAGTCCTGTAGAAGCTCCTTCTATAAAATAAAAAAAATTTTACTCTGCCATGTATTGAGTACCTTACTTACTGTGGTTATCCCCGACTCAACCCGGGACCTACGTATATATATATATATATATATGTATATATATATATATATATGTATATATATATATATATGTATATATATATATATATGTATATATATATATATATATATATATACATATATATACATATATATTCCCACTGCATTTTAAGTTACCTTAAATAGCAACTACACAGCCATTTCTATTCTCCAGATATATATCATCATCATCATCATCATCATCATCGTTTAACATCCGTGTTCCACGCTTGCATGGGTTTGGACGGGGGTTTTCCCACTTGAGGCAAGAGTGATTGTCTTGCTCGCATAGGACTGTCTGGCGGGTTTTCTACAGCTGGATGCCCTTCCTAACACCAACCACATTTACAGTGTGGGGCTGGGAGGTTTTTACCGTGTTGCCTACACGCCCACATTACAGCGTGGACTGTCTGGCGGGTTTTCTACAGTTGGATGCCCTTCCTAACACCAACCACATTTACAGTGTGGGGCTGGGAGGTTTTTACCGTGTTGCCTACACGCCCACATTACAGTGTGGACTGTCTGGCAGGTTTTCTACAGTTGGATGCCCTTCCTAACACCAACCACATTTACAGTGTGGGGCTGGGAGGTTTTTACCGTGTTGCCTACACGCCCACATTACAGTGTAGACTGTGTTTTTTTGTCGTGACACCTACACGATCTCATTTGTTTCGGCCTGGATGTTGTGGCACCAACATAACTTTACATTGAAAGGGGCGGTGTGGATGGGGTGGGGGTAGTGGGACGGGGGTGTATTTTGTTAGAGATGCCTACTGACTGTAGTAGGTTTTACTTTGTATATATATATATATATATATATATATATATATATATATATATATGCAGGTCCAGGTTTTAGGTCCAGTCTCTTTGCATAGAAATTATATAGGTTGGATACATTTTGTTCACAGTGTAAGGGTGGTGTGGACGGGAGTGGGTGTGTGGAAGTATAGTGGTTAAGAGGTGCCTATATATATATATATATATATATATGTGTGTGTGTGTGTGTGTGTGTGTGTATATATATATATAGGAAAAGGTATGACCCCGACGGCAGAGCTCAAGCCGTTTCGACTCAATCCAGAAATAGCCGTCGAAACGGCTTGAGCTCTGCCCTCAGGGACATACCTTTTCCTATTACCCACTCTACTACCCTAAGTATTGAGTACTCTGGTGCGTTATGGTCCATCTGGTTCCTTACCACAATTCTTTCGTTATATATATTTATATATATATATACATATATATATATATATATATATATATATATATATATATATATATATATATATATATATATATATATATATATATATATATATAAGTTTTAATATAGAAGAGCTTCTACAGGACTAGAACTGTTTCATTCGTGAGAAATCATCATGTTCTTCATGATGATTTCTCACGAATGAAACAGTTCTAGTCCTGTAGAAGCTCTTCTATATTAAAACTTTTAAACTTTGCTATGTATTGAGTACCTTACTTACTGTGGTTACCTCCGATTCAACGCGAAATAACTTATCTCTCTCTCTCTCTATATATATATATATATATATATATATATTTTTTTTTTTAATATATATATATATATACATTAGGTAGTATAAATATGTGTATGTGTGTGTATATGTGTGTATTATATATATATATATATATATACATACATATTTATTCATATATATTCTCTTTTATTTCATCCCTCCTCCTCCCTCCCTACCTCCCTCCCTCCCCATACACCTGTGGTCAGGTTTGAGGTAGGGCATGCAGGCCACGACAGCCCCTGTGATATCTATTCCTACCTGACACCAACACAGCGCAAGGATCAACATATTAAAGAACTGAAGAACCAAATCCGAGTTATGGGTAAACAAATGGAGGACAAAGAACGAGACATTGAACTGCTGAAGAGCGAACGTGGCGTAGAGACAGCGAAGGTGTTTGAAGAGAGAACGGAAGAGATTGATAAACTGAGAGAGGAAATGATTGAACTCCAGGTGAAGAATGAACAGTTGGTTATGGACCATTCCGATGCACAGGAGTGTATCAAAGAACTCCAACTGGAGGTTAATGAGCTGAAGGTTCGTATCATCATATATATATATATATTTATATATATATATATACACACACATCATCATCATCATCATTTTACGTCCGCTTCTCCCTGCTTGCAAGGGTGGGACGGGAACCGATTCTGGCTTCATTTCTACAGCTGGATGCCCTTCCTAACACCAACCTCATTTACAGTGAGTGCTGGCTGATTTTTTGCCATGGCACCTACAGGACCCTATCATCTCATTTCTACAGCTGAATAAACTGGAGCAATGTGAAATAAAGTGTCTTGCTCAAGGACACAACACATCACCCGGTCTGAGAATTGAACTCACAACTTTCGATTGCAAGGCCAATGCTCTAACCGCTAAGCCATGTGCCTATATATATATATATATATTTATGCATATATACACACACATATATATTTATACATACACACACACACACATATATATATGTGTGTGTGTATATATATATAAATCATCATCATCATCATCATTTAACGTCCATCTTCCACGCTAGCATGGGTTAGACGGTTTTGTTCCATTTCATGCGAAGATCAGGTCTTGCTCGCACGGAAGCATCTCTGGCAGGTTATTTTTACACCTGGATGCCCTTCCTAACACCAATCACATTTACAGTGTGGACTGGGAGCCTTTTCACCGTGTCTCCAATATGGCCACCTTACAGTGTGGACTGTTGTGTCATCAACACAGTGGATGGAACAGAAGAAGGAGTGTGGGGTGTGGCGGTGGGGTGTACATTGAGTTAACGGGTGCCTACTGCCTGTAGGTTTGAATGCAATGGTAGTTGGGTCTTCTGTACAACTACATGGCACCAAAGGTCTTGATCCAGTGACATTGTCTTAGAGAGGTGTAGGTGAGCAAGGTCAGTTTTTATCACCTCATCCCAAGTTTTTCTTGGTCTACCCACTCCGCAGCTTCCATCAATTTTCATTGCCCTGCACTTTTTATACACCTGTCGTCCTTCATATGCATCACATGTCCATACCAACGCAATCTCCTCTCCAGAACACAAGATTTGATACCTTATTGTTAGTTTCCTTCTTAGTTTGTTTATGCTTCGCTTTTCGCGCACGTTACTATTACACATCCATCGGAGCATGCAAGCTTCATTTCTTTCTAATCTATGCAGGTCTTCAGCACACAATGCCCAGGTCTCACTACCATGTAATATCGCTGTTTGTATACAAGCATCATACAATCTGCCTTTCATTTTCAGAGAGAAACCCCTTGTGGCCAACAGCGGTATTAGCACTCTGAACTTTTTCCATCCCGTTCTAACTCTGACTACTACACTTTCAGAGCACCCTCTTCCACTGCTGATTTTGTCACCCAGGTAATGGAAGGTGTCTACTATTTCTACAGAACCATCTGGGCAGTTGAAGGAGATATCATCCAGTGGGTCCTTGCTACTTACTGCACCTGAGCATCAGCCACATATAAAATATACATTCTTAGATAGCTTACCTCTGATCCAACTACATCTTTTATGTACCCATATTTTGCATTTGGGACATAGAATGGAGTTTCTGCCTACTCCTTTCTTACACACTGAGCATGGCCATTTCCCAGAGGATACCTGTGCCCTATTCTCCTTTCTGCATACTAGAACCTTAATCTTAGACAAGTTGCCATAGGCAAGCTTATACAATTAAGTCTATGCTAAGGTATGTCAATATATTAACACCAAATATATTTTATCTGATGAAAGCACACTAATATTTTGTGTCCTTGAAAAACGTATAATAAAATAAATATGGTATTATATACTTTCATTTATTAATATTGTTAATATTAATAATACTCCAGATAAATACTGCAGAGTGCTTCATATCTGTTATAAAATTAACTTTGTTGAATGATAATCAACAAACCATATAACTCATTGTTTATATATATATATAACGAAGGAGTTGTGGTAAGAAACCAGATGGACCATAACGCACCAGAGTACTCAATACTTAGGGTAGTAGATGGGTAATAGGAAAATGTATGACCCCGACAGCAGAGCTCAAGCCGTTTCGACGGCTATTTCTCGACAGAAATAGCCGTCGAAACGGCTTGAGCTCCGCCAACGGGGTCATACATTTTCCTATATAAATATATATACATAAATATATATATATATACAAGGGTCAGTCTGTAAACTTTTCAGCCAACCCTCATATATATGCAAACAGCCCATTTTTACCAGAAACACGTCTGGAAAAGCCCAGTTTTCACATATAAACATTTAGTTATGGCATATTCTTCCTCACCGCCTCTGTACCTGTGCTACCTCACCCCCTACTACGCCCCCCCCTGTGTACCTGTACTACCTCCACCACCCATGTACTATGCCCCACCCCTATACTACCACCACTGCCCCTCTACCTGTACCCCCCACCGCCCCTGTACCTGTACTACCCCCCCCCCAATTAAAACAAACAAAGAAAAAACTGAAAAAACTGAAGAGTAGGGTAGTTTTGGGGTGAGTCCCTCAGTCCTTTCTGAGCTCCTGTTGGTCCCTTATTTTCCAGGACAGTATGAAGAAGCGTGAAGATGACCAGGAGAAGATGTATCTGGAGATGTACAAGAAAGGACAGCAGTCAGCACAGTTTGAAAGGGAGGAGGACGTAAGTTTTCTTTCAGGGGGTGGGGACAGGGCTCTGTTTACTATCACCCACACTCATCACCTCCACCCACCTCATCACCTCCGCCCACACTCATCACTTCCATCTACACTCATCACCTCCACCCACACCCATCACCTCCTCCCACACTCATCACCTCCACCCCCACTCATCACCTCTACCCACACTCATCACCTCCGCCCACACTCATTACCTCCACCCACACTCATTACCTCCACCCACACTCATCACCTCCACCCATCATCATCACCTCCACCCACACTCATCACCTCCGCCCACACTCATCACCTCTGCCCACACTCATTACCTCCACCGACACTCATCACCTCCACCCACACTCATCACCTCCGCCCACACTCATCACCTCCGCCCACACTCATCACCTCCACCCACACTCATCACCTCCACCCACACTCATCACCTCCATCCACACTCATCACCTCCACCCACACTCATCACCTCCACCCACACTCATCACCTCCACCCATACTCATCACCTCCACCCACACTCATCACCTCCACCCACGTTCATCACCTCCACCCACACTCATCACCTCCACCCATATTCATCACCTGCACCCACACTCATCACCTCCACCTACCTCATCAACTCCACCCACCTCATCACCTCCACCCACACTCATCACCTCCACCCACACTCATCACCTCCATCCACACTCATCACCTCCACCCACACTCATCACCTCCACCCACACTCAGAACCTCCGCCCACACTCAGCACCTCCACCCACACTCATCACCTCCACCCACACTCATCACCTCCACCCACACTCATCACCTCCACCCACACTCATCACCTCCATCCACACTCATCACCTCCACCCACACTCATCACCTCCACCCACACTCATCACCTCCACCCACACTCATCACCTCCATCCACACTCATCACCTCCACCCACACTCATCACCTCCACCCACACTCATCACCTCCGCCCACACTCATCACCTCCACCCACACTCATCACCTCCACCCACATTCATCACCTCCACCCACACTCATCACTTCCACCCACACTCATCACCTCCACCCACACTCATCACCTCCACCCACACTCATCACCTCCACCCACACTCATCACCTCCACCCACACTCATCACCTCCACCCACACTCAGAACCTCCGCCCACACTCAACACCTCCGCCCACACTCATCACCTCCACCCACACTCAACACCTCCACCCACATTCATCACCTCCACCCACACTCATCACCTCCACCCACACTCATCACCTCCACCCACACTCATCACCTCCACCTACCTCATCAACTCCACCCACCTCATCACCTCCACCAACACTCATCACCTCCACCCAAACTCATCACCTCCGCCCACACTCATCAACTCCACCCACACTCATCACCTCCACCCATCATCATTATCATCATCTCCAACTGATCCGACTGGATCCCCAAGCGAGGCTAACCAAGCTCATGGATGTTATCCAACCATCTTACTCGTGATCCACTCCTCGGTCTCCCGTCGGTTGGTTTTGCCCTTTAAATTGATATATAATTATTTTTTATATCATTTAAACTTGTTTAATTAATGCTTTGAACTAATGTCATGAAACATAATCAATATGTGTATTGATTGAACCTATATAGTATATATAATTAGACCAGCCAAACTCATGGATGTTATCCAGCCATCTTGCTCAGGGTCTACCTGGAGACATGTGGCCTAGTGGTAAGGGTGTTGGACATACGATCATAATGTTTAGTTTAAAAAAAAAAAAATTCCCTTTTGCAGTATCAGTAGAGGGTCGGACGCCATGCTTTGCAGCAAAGAGTTACGGCCCTTTATGGTCTGAGTTCAAATCCCACTGAGGTTAACTTTGCCTTTCATTCTTACGGGGTCGATAAAATAAAGTAGCAGTAATACACTAGGGTAATTGCTGGCCTTGTGCCAAAAGTAGAAACAATTATTCTATACATACGTTTTTGGTGTTTCTTTTCCATATTTTTTTCAACATTTCTCCTCAATGTTTCATTACAGTTGCAGACTTTACTTACCCGTGGAGTGAACAACGTTGGTATACGAGAACTGGCTCGACGTCTGGCATGGACCGAGTGTGAACTGGCAAAATGGCAAACCATTCAACGACGTGAGGTCTATGAGAGCGCAGACAAGCCAAGTACAGAGGCTGCAGCTACATTGCGCTTCCTCAAGGACTCTTTCTTTCATTACTTGACCAACGAAAAAGATTCAGATGACCATTTGCGTGCTATGATACGCATATTTAATTACACTGAGGTACAGAAAAAGAAAGTTGCAAAGAATCTTCTGGAAGGAAAAAAACTGAGAAAATAGCAACAATTATAAGATATAAATAAATAAACTTTTATGAACATATTTATGTGTATATATGTGTGTTTATATATATATAGATGTATATATATGTGTGTTTATATATATATATGTATGTGTGTTTATATATGTATATATATATATAAAACAAAGAAAGTGTGGTAAGGAACCAGATGGACCATAACGCACCAGAGTACTTGATACTTAGGGTAGTAGAGTGGGTAATTGGGAAAGAGTCCGGACCCCGACGGCTGAGCTCCGGCCATTTCAACAGTTAGATCTGTTCGGATCTAGCTGTTGAAAATCTTTTCCTATATATATATATATAGTCATACATATGTGTTTGTGTTATATATATATATATATATTCTAGGGCGGGTAACATTCCAGAGATCCATGGACGAGTTATCTCCAGCGGTCTCTGTCCCTCATTATCGCTGTCATGTCCCTCATTATCGCTGTCATTATCGCTGTCATGTCTCCAACAGACCAGTGTCTGTCCTTAGGGCATCAACATACGTTAACCTTGGTCTTCCTCTTCTAGTGTGTCCATGTAGGGGCTCCCACAGGAGCACTGAGTGCAATGTCAACTCTGGATGTCGATGAGCATGTCCAGCTAACCTCAGTCTCCTCTGTGTCACTTTTGAGCTGACTTTTGGGAGGCTCCCATACAGCTTCAGAGAGGGAAGATCAACCACCAGTCACATCCTGATGCTGAGGAGGATATTAGAGGGAGCTAGAGCAAAGTGCCTTCCTGTGGTCATGGTTTTCATTGACTTTAAGAAGGCCTTTGATTCTGGTGACCGTCACTGCCTGATGAAGATCATACAGGCTTATGGAATCCCCAAGAAGATAGTGGACCTGATATCACTGCTCTACACCAACACCAAAGCCCAAGTCATTACACCTGATGGGATGACAGAGTTCTTTGAGATACTGGCTGGAGTGCTCCAGGGAGGTACATTGGCTCCCTACCTTTTTATCATCGTAGTGGACTATTGTATGCGCCTTGCACTGGAGAAACACCAGGACTCTGGCTTTACTGTAGCACCGGCTCAGAGCAGGAGAGTTAAGGTGAAAAAGATATCAGATGCTGAATTTGCTGACGACATAGTTTTGGTGACAAATACAGTGAAGGAGGCAGAGGATTTGATGTAGGAGGTTGAGACTGTGTCGATGAGTGTGGGGCTGAGAATGAATGAGACTAAAACAAAAATATATATATATATATACATACCGATATGTATACATATGTGCAATCATTTATACATATACACATACACTCGCACACAAATTATTACACATACATACATGTAAATATATATATATATATATATATATATAAATATATATATATATAAATATATATATATATATATATACACACACACAGTATATATAAGTGTGAGTGTGTATCATTAGTTCATACCTATTTTTAAATGGACATTAAATGATAATTAAATAATTTCAATTAGAAATTTTGCAGATTAAAAAAAAGCTGACAAAGATTTTCGTTGCTTTAAATAAAATATTATTGTTTGTTTGTTTTTTATCTGTAAATTCTAGGAAAGTTAAGCAGAGGGTATATTCTGATAGCCAGGAATTATCCATTGTTATCTATCATGTTCTGATGTATATCAAACACTGTTTATTTTGTTCCACATACTAGCAATTGGTAACACACCTACTAGCAATTGGCAATACACCTACTAGCAATTGGCAATACACATACTAGCAATTGGTAATACACCTACTAGCAATTGGCAATACACATACTAGCAATTGGCAATACACATACTAGCAATTGGCAATACATATAGTAGCAATTGGCAATACACATACTAGCAATTGGCAATACACATACTAGCAATTGGTAATACACATACTAGCAATTGGCAATACATATACTAGCAATTGGCAATACATATACTAGCAATTGGCAATACATATAGTAGCAATTGGTAATACATATAGTAGCAATTGGCAATACATATACTAGCAACTGGCAATACATATACTAGCAATTGGCAATACATATAGTAGCAATTGGTAATACATATAGTAGCAATTGGCAATACATATACTAGCAAAAAGTTATGACATGACAAAATACTAGGAAGGTTAACATAATATATTACACTGTTATCAAATATCAACCAACATAAAACTTTGATATGTTATAGACAAAACATGTACATAAATTGTAGTGTATATACAAATAGATGTTTTGGTAGTTTGGAGAGAAAAATATAATTATTATGTATTATATATACACCCACCGGTGGATTGGCAGTATTGGTGGAGGGTCAGACGCCATGCTTTCCAGCATAGTTACGTCCCTTTACGATCTGAATTCAAATCTCGCCGAGGTTGACTTTGCCTTTCATCCTTACGGGGTCGATAAAATAAAGTACCAGTAATGCACTGGGTAATTGCTGGCCTTGTGCCTAAAGTAGAAACAATTATATATACACCCACACATACACTTTAAATATCTGCTGTATGTGTGTACAAAATACTATGTATGTCTTAAATAATATATGACTCTTCCTCTCTCTCTCTCTCTATATATATCTTTTAATTTGAATTATATTTATAAACAGTTGTCCCCAGGTATTCATGGGGTTTATGTTTCTAGATCACCCACGAAGAGCGAAAAACCACGAATATTTGATGTGGTCCATAAAAATGCCTATAAACGTCAAAATATAAAGTAAAATTCTTTCTACTTTTGGCACAAGGCCAGCAATTATCCAGTGTATTACTGCTACTTTATTTTATCGACCCTCTAAAATAAAGTACCAGTAATGCACTGGGTAATTGCTGGCCTTGTGCCAAAAGTAGAAACAATTTTACTTTATATTTTGACGTTTATAGGCATTTTTATGGACCACATCAAATATTCGCGGTTTTTCGCTCTTCGTGGGTGATCTAGAAACATATAAGTAAAATATAGGCCGGCAAATACAGTAAATTGTTATTAATAATTTAGCATTAAAAGATATTTATTGCCACAAAAACAGCCATAAAAAAATTGCAAATATGCAGTGGTTCCATGAACAATTATTAGTTAGGTTCTAAGGAAATTTCCACAAATCACCGGGACTCCAAATGCTGGGAGCATATTGTATATATATATGATATTTTACATCTCTCTCTCTTAGAATGGTGAGACTAACCTCTGATGAGTATCTGAGTCTCCTGTGGTTTAATTATAATCAATAGTTTGTCTATGAGGATCAAGTATATTGATTGAATTTTTTGATGATCGATTACATAGATTGATTTTAAGCTACACTTTTCGTGATATGAAATAGCACTATAAGGTTTCTCTTAAGATTCCATCAATGTACATATTCTCTCTATATATATACATATATCTTTTTCATTTGACTTTATATATATATATATATATATATATATACAGTGGCGGACTGGCCAGGTTGCCCAATGGCATGTGGTATTGCAGGGCCCACTGTAGAAATTTAGGGGTCAATGCTTTGCTTTAAAAAATACCTGAAGTCTAAGAGAAAGAATAAATTAATAGAAACCAAAATATATGATAGTGCAAATAGCTGGAATCAGTGGTTGTACATTCTACTAAATGTAAAGCTTAATGTATTCATTCATGCATGCAAACATACATACATAGACACACACACACACAAAATAATGTTTGGTACCAATCAGTTAAAGACATCTGTCAAATCAATTAGTGGTGAAGGTGGTGTATATATATATATATGAAAAAGTATGACCCCGATGGCAGAGCTCAAACCGTTTCGACGGCTATTTCTATACAGAAATAGCCGTCGACACGGCTTGAGCTCTGCCGTCAGGGTCATACTTTTTCCTATTTCCCACTCTACTACCCTAATTATTGAGTACTCTGGTGCGTTTTGGTCCATCTGGTTCCTTACCACAATTCCTTTGTTATATATATATATATATATATGAAAAAAGTTTGTCCTTCATCAGTGATCTTCCAACTATCATAGGCATTTCATCGCTTTAAAGACCATATACCTCCGGTTGGTGCGAGCAACGGCTAAAAAAAGTCGTTGGGACACGTAAATAAAGGGGACGCGAGGGTAAACAAACAAAATGGTGAAGCAACAGAGAGTGAGGAAGAAGGAGACAAGTCCCAGATTTCTATGAATTTAAGTTCGGTGAAATCGTGAACGAGAGAATAAAGACCATCAAACCTGGTTGAAATGTGAGCAAGGAAGGAATTTCACTCCCGTTAGACCTGTGCGAAATTCCTTCCTTGCTCACATTTCAACCAGGTTTGATGGTCTTTATTCTCTCGTTCACGATTTCATCGAACTTAAATTCATTGAAATCTGGGACTTGTCTCCTTCTTCCTCACTCTCTGTTGCTTCACCATTTTGTTTGTTTGCCCTCGCATCCCCTTTATTTACGTGTCCCAACGACTTTTTTTAGCCGTTGCTCGCACCAACCGGAGGTATATGGTCTTTAAAGCGATGAAATGCCTATGATAGTTGGAAGATCACTGATGAAGGACAAACTTTTTTCATATGTAACCCATTTGCAACTCCACAGCGCCCTTATTAACATATATATATATATATATATATATATATATATCCAAAATTAAATTAAGGGTGTCATGTCAGAGAGACATGTACCATATCCACTGTAAAATATGTTCCAAGATTCCAATGAATAGATCCGAGCATTTTATATCAACTAGAAATTGATTGACATATATATATATCTAAAATAAACATATTAAACAATCACAGGGAATAATTTGTAAAAGTGTGTAATCACACATAGCTATGTAGGTAACTAATTAAAGTTTAACTAGAACTTTAAAAATAGATATCTTATAAATTGATTAATCTTCCTTGTATATATTTCATTAAAGAAATATATTTCACTATCAATCGATCGGTAAATCACAGTAGCCAAATCCCGGATTTTCAACAAGGGAGAAGATCTAAATATCTGTGTTTACACAGCAAATTCAAATCTGTGAATGACTAGCAACACGTGTTGCATTTTTTAAAAATACACACATCGTACCAGCTTCATCCCAGGGTCGGAATAGGGTTATTGACAACTAGAAATAGCAGCCGAGTCCTTTCAACTGAGTTAGCTCTACAGTTAAGGGGCCGTGTATATATCCAGAATGTGTCAGCCGCATGCGTAGAGAACCAGTCTATTTCACAACTTAATATATATATATATGTGGAGGCACATGGCTTAGTGGTTAGAGCATTGGCCTTGCAATCGAAAGGTTGTGAGTTCAATTCTCAGACCGGGTGATGTGTTGTTTCCTTGAGCAAGAGACTTTATTTCACATTGTTCCAGTATACTCAGCTGTAGAAATGAGATGATAGGGAGCCCAGTCTCTATCATTCCACTGCAAAGTGGTCGTGGAGGCGCCACAGCAAAAAAGTACCTAGCCCACACTGTAAAGTGGACGTGTAGGCGCCATGGAAAAAAAGCACCCAGCCCACACTGTAAATGAGGTTGGTGTTAGGAAGGGCATCCAGTTGTAGAAATCAAGCCAGAATCAGTTCCCGTCCCACTCTTGCAAGCAGAGAAAAGCGGACGTAAAATGATGATGATGATGATATATGTGTGTGTGTGCTTGTATATATACAGTGTGCGGACGATATTTGTTCGTAAGATTACTGTCTAGGAAAAAATAACACTAGTTTTATTTTTTAAGATATATTTATCAAACTTGGGTCAGTTTGTCTTCACAGCTTGTTCTTTCGATCTCATTCGATAAACCCACCATTGGCTTTGATGAAGGTCTCAAGGCGGCCTTGGAACCGGCTACAAGCCTTCGTCATTGTCCCCCGACTTAGGCCACTAAAGGCACTTGTGATCCTAGCCTTCAGATCGTCTTTCGTATTGCAGCTAGATCTGTTGGTGTCTCGTTCCACTGCGCCCCACACAAAGAAGTCGAGGGGGTTGCAGTCAGGTGAAGTATGGTCGACAAAGTTCTCTGACAGCCAGGCTTGGGTCTTTCGGCTGGTATGGCAGGGCGCTGAGTCTTGCTGCCACACGTACGGCCTACCTGCAGCTAGCTGGTCGATCCAGGGCTTTACTACCTCGCTCAGAACGTGGTTGTAGCCATCGGTGTTTAGCTTGAGGCCCTCACGGAAGAAGTGAGGTGGCATGACGTCATCTTGACTGCTGACGACACCTAAGACCAATGTTGTCGCTGGAAACTTTGTCTGCATGACTCTGGGCACGTCATTGGATGAGACACCATTCTCCTGCTGAGGCTGAGAAAGTCTGAAATTTCCTTATTTGTCCTCCCGGCACGGATTCCAAGAAGAACTCCGTGTCTCTTCCACAAATTTAGAGGTTCAAAATTATTCATAATCAATTATTCTGAAAATAAATAATGGAAATATAGTCACTGTTTTTATGAAGACAAGAGTGACAACGGAAGTAAAAAAATTTGCATAAAATTAGCAGTTGACAATTGCGAACAAATATCGTCCTCACCCTGTATGTATATACTCAGACCTGGAGAGGGATGGGCTCTGCCAGGTTTTAAATGTCCAAGAAACGGCGTATGTCACGTCTCAGGCGTCACAGGACCATATATATATAGTAGTACACTATATATATATATAGTAGTACAGTAGTACACTGTATATATATATATATATGTAGCGAGATATGTCCACGCCTTGAACCTTGGGTGACACCTAAAGGTCAAATTCTAGGTCACCACCCTTTTGGTGTGAACAGGTTGATGCGTTGGCTATCCCCTCAGGGTGGGTGGGAGACAGGAAGCGACAGGTATATAAAGCCTGTAGTGACCTACATTCCGCGGGCTCACATACATTCTCCATGTGTTATTTGGCTCAGCCCAGCCAATGACTGCCAGTGGAGGAGAATGTATCTCTACGTGCCCTGAGAGAAAAATTCCCGCGTTGATTTGAAAAATCTCTCTCTTGCATACTGACCGCGAAAAGGTAAACAACTAACTTTCTTTCGTCGTGAAATCACTAGCCAATATGTAACACAAAAACTTAACCACGGCCTGGCAACAGTTCAGCCAGTGGACCGTGCCTTCTGAAATTCTTAATTCGTTTGTTTTATTACTCTTGGCATGCCAGCTCTACTCAGCTCAACCTTGTTAATAAATAATGTAAAACAAACCAAAGACGTTGTCGATGTTCTTACCATATCTTACTACCAAACTAATTACTTGTGGTGCAACTAGAGTCTTGTGATGCTTTTACCGTAGCAATGCCTTTAAATGTGATATGGAAGGATTCCTTCCTATCACAGTAGCAACAGAACCTGAGACTTACAGCCTAACCTCAATTCTTCATGGTGATACATCTACTCTTAAAACCATCCTGTTAAAACTGGTGACTTTTGACGCAGGAGTATTTAGGCATGAAATGCTCCTTCACAATATATATATATACATCAATTCTGTTAAAAGCCTTTATCATTCCACGTTTACACAGAGACATCGGAGCACCCCACTACAGAACAAGCTATGTGAAAGATTCACCACTATCAACAGACCCCAGTGGTCTACAGAAAGACAGATAGATCGGAGCTCTACGATACATAACAAGCTATGTAAAGATTCACCGCTATCAACAGACCCTAGAGGTCTACAGAGATACAGAGAGATCGGAGCCCTACTACTACAGACCCGCTATGTGAAAGATATTCCGCTATCTACAAGCCACAGTGGTCTACAATCAATTACAGACCATTACTATCCCTCACTCACTATGGTCTCAGACTCACGATGAAAACTACTATGTCGACTGCAACAAACTTTAACCACCAACAAACTTTATCTCGTCGCTCGCTGTTTTCATATCAACAACAAAAACATTGTCAACCTTTGCAACTCTTGGTAACTGTTTTATTGTACTTTTTGATTGAAGTGAAGTAAATCATTATATACCAGATAGAAAAATGCGTACAGCAAAAAAAAGTAATATTGTTGGAATATAAACCTTTAAAAATACAGGACAAGAAACTAAAATAAAACTTTAAAAGAATAGGACAAGAAACTAAGATAAAACTTTAAAAGAATAGGACAAGAAACTAAGATAAAACTTTAAAGAATTGGACAAGAAATAAAAAATTTTACAATAATATTAGTGGCAAAATTTTTATTGGTAAAAAATCGAGTTCCACATTCATAGGCTCTGGGTTCCACATTCAGAGGTCGTCGTCAGACCGGGGGGATCATTTGATCCTGGTTTGAACACCAATTGGGCCATAACCATACCCCTATTTCATCATTCGGCGACATGCCTCATGTGTCATGCATAATGGGAATGGACCCATGGGCCCATGAGCACAGATCTTGAGCAGCAGCGGACGGTCTTGTCGTCCCGCTCATCCTTGATCTTGACCAACCCGTCCATCTTCTCCTTGCATCTTGTCCTTGAGTTCAAGTCCGGCAGTCCAGATGAATGCGTGCCACATCTTTCTGGTACAGGAAGGGGGAGCAGGAGGACTGGAGGGATGACGGGACAGAGGGAGGGAGGACCGGTGGTTGAGGGAGATGCCGTAGTCGGTGGTCAGAGTCGACATCTTGTCCCGGTCGTTTTCTCCATCTTCGTCTGGTGTTGCGGGACCAGAAGTGCATTCTTGGAGGAGATCTGCAGCTGCATCGGCCAAGTCTTCTTGCAATGGTCATTCTGACGGAGCAGAACTGCTCAGCCAACCAACCCCAACCAGAACCAACCGCTCAGGGGCAACGCACAATGAGAGCATGACAATTATTATGCACTAATCAAGAAGATACTGGGGCATAGCACAGGAAACGAATAAAAAAATTTTGCCACTAATATTATTGTAAAATTTTTTATTTCTTGTCCAATTCTTTAAAGTTTTATCTTAGTTTCTTGTCCTATTCTTTTAAAGTTTTATCTTAGTTTCTTGTCCTATTCTTTTAAAGTTTTATTTTAGTTTCTTGTCCTGTATTTTTAAAGGTTTATATTCCAACAATATTACTTTTTTGCTGTACGCATTTTTCTATCTGGTCTACTATTTTTTAAGGCAATGCAATCAACAACTATTTAATAATTAAATGATCATAGGGAATTACTGACAAGTGATTGACACTTTAAAGTTCTTTTGAGTATAATTGCTATCTAGTTGAGGCAACTGGCTTAATGACAAAGCTAGTAAATCATGAATGCATTTGAGATGATTAGTGCATAATAGTGAATTGGTGAAACTTGTGCATTTCAATGGTGTTACAACAATAGATGTAAGTTATATAGTAGTAATACTTTATCCTTTTAACTTTTTAGAATGGACAAAAACCCATGCAAAGAAATGACTTTGACTGTAGTGATTCTCTCCAATTTACTTACAAAGCAAAACGTGGTCAAATACCTTATCATCTCTGATAAAATGCCCATTGAATCACTGAAAATCGGATGCATGGAATTCCTCATAAAATGCACCTATGAATCGGAAGCCATCACATATATCAATGGATATAGGGAGTTGTTCACACTGGAAGACCATCACTTCATTTGTGACTTCATCAGTTATCTCCACGATTATCTCAGACACCCAATGCCATTGATGAGAGGTGATCCAATGTGTGAGCATGTAACTAATCTTATAGAAGTTGTTATCGACCACCTGGCTTTTAGTGACATTTGACTGATTTGACTGATAATGATGTATTTTTAAAAAGTATGTGTACATTCTTGTTACTATTTTAAGACAATGCAAGCAACAACTATTTAATAAAATTTAAATTTAAAAATGACCATTGTGCATTACTAGTATGATGACATTTTATTAAGTCACAAAATTATTCAGTCAGCCATAGAACAAGGATCAGGTGGCAAAAACATTGGCAAAAATTTGTGTCAATTTAAGATTTCCAACATTGTTCAAATGAATCATATCTGGTTTGAAGTCAGATTTGTCAAATTTTGACCAATTTTCAATGTTGTGAAGATTGGGCAAGTTCAATTTTTGAATCATTTCTTTCATGCAGTAATTAAACTTTTCCAAACGAGAATTTCTCTTGCCCAAGTCATTTTTATTTTCAATTACACTTTGTGGACGTGGAATGACACCACTGTAGAAAATGGGTGTACAGTGGTGCAGCCTTGCAAAGAGACTCTTCCCTTGTTTTTCCGATTTTGTGTCTCGAATGGGCACTTTGTCCTTAATTTACAAATAAATGATTAATAAAAAATACTTGGGCAAAAATTATTGTATTACTTTGCACAGCTTTGTAGTGCCAACGGTGCGACGAGGATTCAGATCATTAGAGCCAATACTTTCACAAAAGGACAACAGATAACAATGTTGGCGATTAACATTACCTGGCCCTGATGGGCCCCAGGTATACAAAATATCTAAGTATTTTTGTTGGTATGATAAGTAAATACATTTAAATTAATATTTTTATACCTTCTGGTCATTCGATTTCGCCACATTTCTAATTATGGATTTGTAAAAACTGGCATGAATGTGTATTTGATCAGTCCAATTGCCCGATTTTAGTGAAAAGTTTTGATTCGAAATGGAAATACTCCATTTCCGTGCCATGGAAAAAATGAATAAGCCGATCAAAAAGCCGCGAAACATCATTTTTAATTAAGCGAAATTAGTGGATGCAAATCTCAGAAAATATTGTACACTATTCGCACCTATCGCACCATTCGCACCTATCGGTACAAAAAATCGCACGACTGTTAATAATACTAGAAGTGCAAACTATCTGTTGAATACCTGGTATATGAAGAGCAACCGATACGATCGGTCTTGAAGAAGAATGAAGAATGAAGTGAAATTTTGGTCTGGTTGTTGTCATCGGTGTTTCGCAGAGATGCCGGCATGAACAAAGGTGTCAGTGACACAAAGTTGTCCGCTTGAACAAAGGTGTCGGTCCGACAAAGGTGTCAGTCAGACAGACAGTCAGACAGTGTCACAGTCGGTGCGACAAAGCGATCGATGCGATTAAAAAAAATTTAACTCACATGTTTACCTATATTTTCGCAAACTATTGATATATTGGTACAAAAAATAGCTTTGATAATAAACATAAATTTTTAACGAAGTGTTTAAAAAGCATTTTAGCAGTGAAAAGTGAAGTAATGTTTCACACTGACGCAAGTAGGGCCGTTCAGAAATGACGTAGTCAATTAGGAGAAAGGGATTCGGCGATTTGACTACATTTGACTAACGTAATCACAATCACAAGAGTTCCGCCGAAAAAAATTCGTCATTTCTGGATTACCTCCCCTAGCGTCATGCTTACTACTTACTCACTTGAACACAAGATTTATTAGCAAACTTTGATTATAAACTTTTTCCCGCTGGACCCAATTTCTAGATTTTTAAGCCAAAAGATGCGTAATGATCTACTGTTCATGCTCATATAAGTTTTATCTCAGTTAAATAAAGTAGAGCCGCGCTGTACTGTCGTAAACAGACGATTGCCAACGAAAACACGACCACAACAATATTACTAAACGGACTACCGTCCGTTTAGGATAAACTAAAATCATTTAATCTTATTATTCATGTTATTACATCTAACTATCATGTTAAATCATTCTAACTACTTCTTACTTATACCCTTTGTTAAACATATATAGTGTACTACTATATATATATATATAGTATATAGTAGTACACTATATATATATACAGTGTACTACTATATATATATAGTGTACTACTATATATAGTAGTACACTGTATATATATATAGTGTACTACTATATACTATATATATATATATAGTAGTACACTGTTGCCAGCCCATCACCTGATTGCGCTCTATTCCCCGCACTAGCCGGTACTTAAAAACAATTAAATGTCACCTATGCCTCGCAAGCTACCACAGAAGCTGTCGGCATCACCAAAGCTCAAGCCGAAAGGCTTCAACACTGGACCTGTAATCGGTGCCACTTCAGCTCTGACGTATTCCGTGAGGATGCCCCACACTTTGATGACCAACTCTCTACCGACGACTTTGCCACATCCATCCAGGGCTTCTCCAAATCAAAGCTCGGTAACCGGATCCCTAAGGGAGCTCGGAATAGCTTTGCACGTGCCCTCTCTAATTTACTGAAAAACGTTTGCTTGTCCAACAATAGGTCTGACTGGCAGAAATTGTTTTTGTTTCCCCTCATCTCTCTTCACGTGCACAATGTGAACTCGGGTTCCCTCACGTCCTCTCTCAAGCGGCAGCTCCAGCTGTTTGAGTCCACCCCAACCACGTCTCATCTCAGTTCGACACCGAGCTCGGTGTCCACCAACAGACAACCGGTAGACCTCAAGCGAGCGGTCAATGCCAAATTCAGCGAATTTGACATTAAAGGGGCTGTCTGTCTCCTCTCTTCTCTGTCCTCCCTTGCTCCGTGCAACTCTGATTCTCTTGAGCGTCTGAACGAGAAGCACCCATCGGCACCCCCAGATGATCAGCTACACTGGCCCGAACCACCAGAATACTTGAGACCGGTTTACACCACCGATATCATCAGAAAGGCGATTTCATCCTTCCCCGCTGGGTCAGGCGCAGGAATTGACGGCCTTCGTCCTAAACACCTCAAGGATGATATCTCCTTATCGGCCGGTGACGCCGGACTAGAGCTCTTGGAGAGTCTAACTCAGTTTGTGAATCAGTTCTCTTCAGTGAACGTTCTCCCGTCCATCCGCCCACTGTTCTTCGATGCGAAGCTATTTGGTCTCACCAAACCCAACAGGGACCTGCGCCCCATTGCGGTTGGCTGCACTCTTCGCCGCCTCACTGCAAAGGCGTGTTTGCTGTTGGTCTCCGACTCACTGGCGGAGGAATTTTCCCCCATCCAGCTGGGGGTGGGTACCAGGTTGGGATGTGAGGCTGCTGTCCACGCTGCCAGAGCATTTGCCAACTTGCCCTCCTCGTCCCCCAAGGTCATCCTCAAACTTGACCTCAGGAATGCCTTCAACTCCGTCAGCCGCGACATCGTCCTCGGCTCAGTAAGAGCGAGGGTTCCACAACTCTACCACTTTGCTTGGCAGGCTTATCGGGAGCCCTCCTTTTTCTCTTTCGGTGACCAGATCATCACCTCAGCCTCAGGAGTCCAACAGAGTGGCCCACTCGGGCCCGCACTGTTTGCACGGGGCATTGATGACGTCACCAAGATGGGGGTTGAGTTGGACCTCAATGTCTGGTACCTCGACGACGCCTGTTTGGGGGGAACTTCGGATATGGTTCTCGCCACTGCCAACAGGATGGTGGAGGAGCTTGGCCGCCGGGGTCTCCAGATCAATAGCCCCAAATGTGAGCTCTGGATCCTCAACCACCCAGCTTCTCAACACCAACAGCTGATCGACATGTTCGCAGAGTCCTTCCCTTCCATCGCGGTCCCTCCCCCGTCGGCTTGGTGCTCCTTAGGAGCCCCAATCACAGACCTGGCCTTCGAGTCAATCTTCCAATTGAAGATGGTTGGCCTTGAGCAGCTGCTGAGGAATATCGAAGTTATCGAACCCCATCAAGGTTTCTTCATACTCAGGAACTACCTGTCTATTCCTAAGCTTCTGTATCTGCCCAGGGTCAGCCCTTTCACAGATTTCCGTCTTGCCTCTAACGCTTCGACGACCTAATCTTCGAGAGACTCGAGTGTCTAGTCAATGTTAGACTCTCTCCAGAGTCCCGCGATCAGGCTGCATTGCCCAAGCGATTTGGGGGTCTTGGTCTCCGTAAGTGTTTATCCCTCTCTCTCCCCTGCTTCCTTTCCTCTACCCACGCTTGCTCCACCCTGGTGAGCAGCATCCTCTCCTCTCCAACATGGACTAGTTCCAACAGGGAGTTGGGTGAAGCTCTCCAGCAATGGAGTGAGCTGGGCTTGTCTCTTCCTGAGAAGGTGGGGGACAGTCGATGTCAGAGAGCTTGGGGCAGCATAAGTTCGAAGGCCACCTTCGACTCTCTTTTCGTCCAGTCAGATCAGTTTGCAAGGTGCCAGCGCCAAATACTCAGGGGACTGGGTCGAACCCGTAGCCAACGTTGGTGGCCTACTCAGCCTGGACGAACTTTGTGTCTCCATCGCCCTTAGAGTGGGAGCCGACGTCTGCATGGGTTTAAGGTGCCGATGCGGCAAACTCCTCGACTCTGCCGCCCGCTTTGCGCGTCACACGGAGCTAAACCTCATTCTGAAGAGAGCTTTGGCCCAGGCGAATATCCCCTCAGTCTTGGAACCATCTGGGATGTCCAGAAGTGACGGCAAAAGACCTGACGGTCTTACCCTGTGCCTCTGGTCGAGAGGCAGGTGCCTTGTCTGGGACGTCACTGTTAGTGACTACTTTGCTCATTCCCACAGCCTGGATGCTGCGGTTAGGACGAGAGCCACAGCTTCTGCAGCCGAGCGGAGTAAGACCCTCAACTACTCCGATCTGTCGGCCAGCTACATTTTTTAGCCTGTGGCTTTCGAGACGTTTGGGGGAGTCGAGCGGCTGAAATCATTAGAGAGGTTGCCCAGTACTTGCGACGTTGCTTGTCTTTTGCTCTGGTGTTGGCTCCGTTGTTCACCCCTTCTTTTACATTTTCTTTGTAATGTTATTTATGTATTTATTTAAAACATATTTGTTATGTTATTCTACTGTGAATTTATTTATATGCTCTGTTTATTTATTTCTGAAAGAATTGCAAACGATTTGTAATGTTGTTTGTGAAACTACGAAGTATTTATTGTATTATATGTGTTTATATTTTCACACTTTCTTATAATATACGAAAACAACATACATGAAAATTAACTTTCAGAAAAGAATAAAGGACGTTTTGAAAAAAGCAGCATACTGTTACGAAAAACAATACATTCTACCAACACAACTTTCTTTAACGAACAGATTTTTCGAACACACAAATGAACATCAAAATTATTTAAATATTCAGCAAGTATGTACGAGATACAAGATTAAACAGAGCATATAAATAAATTTACAGTAGAATAACATAACAAATATGTGTTAAATATATACATAAATAACATTATAAATACTTCGGTAACACTATAAAGGATGAGACAATGAAAGATATATTCTTTTAATGTTACAATATTAAAGAAAATGTAAAGGAAGGGATGAACAACGGAGCCAACACCAGAGCAAAAGACAGCAACGAGGGGACACTGGGCAACCTCTCTAATGATGTTTGAGGCAAGCCAGCACACTTGCTGTAATACACTATATATATATAGTAGTACACTATATATATATATATATAGTAGTACACTATATATATATATATATATAGTATTACACTATATATATATATATATATATATATATATAATATAGTTCCTTACTATTAGCGGTGTCAAGAATGAAGTAAATTTATTTTCACTTTCGAACATCGTGAAAATGAAAATAAATTTATTTTCATTTTCGATTGTTTATCTCATAACAAAAATGTCTGGACGAGTATATGGTCGCACTACGTTAGCTGATGATATTTTGGATGCCAATGACAAATTCAGTCAATCGGTGCGACGGAATTCTTTTTTTGAACGATGCCATGTGCGACTGGATCACCTTATTGGTATTATATACATGTGGTGCTATGATCACACAAGTTGAGATGATTAGAGAAACGGAGTCTCCGAACGGACAGTTATAGACTGGTGTAATTTCATTAAAGAAATTTGTGAGCAGTATTTGGAGGAAAATCCTCAAGAACTTGGAGGATTCGATGACAATGGTGAGTCCATTATTGTCGAGATAGACGAATCGAAATACTTCCATAGAAAGTATCATCGTGGCCTGTGGAGACAAGGCCACTGGTTCTTCGGCGCTGTTAAACGCCATTCTGGACGCTGCTGCCTTGTAGAAGTCCCAAATCGAAGCCGTGACACTCTCGTCCCCATCATTCAGCAGTGGATTTTGCCAGGCAGCCGCATCATCTCCGATTTTCTTTCAACACACACAACATGAAAAACAATCAAGTTATTTTGGGGTTTAATGAAAATAAATAATCGAAATGAAAATAAATTTACTTTCATTATCCACGACGTTAAATAAATTTACTTTCATTATCCGCGACGTTTCGTTTAAACACACACACACAAAATGTAAATAAACTATCGAAAATGAAAATAAATTTACTTTCATTTTTGATATCGCTAATAGTAAGAAACGCCAAAATATATATAGTGGAAGAACACTGGAAGGTAATATCTGTAGTGGTAGAACACTCAGTCCATGGGACGAGTTAGGTAGAAGTGGTTATACAACAGTTAGTTCACCATACCGAGAACATATCTGTTCCATATAACCATGTCCATTATGAGCTGAGAATGCGCTAAGGTGAAACAATTGTTCTCGGTATGGTGAATTAACTGTTGTGTAACCACTTCTCTATATATATATATAGTGTGTGTGTGTATGGTGCCTTAACTCCTGATAGAATTGTAGGGACGCTGTAGTGACATACGCCATTTCTTGGTCATTTTAAGCCTGGCAGAGCCCATCCCTCTCCAGGTCTGAGTATATATATATACTAGCAGTAAAGCCCGGCGTTGCTCGGGGTCGCTCAGTAGCTGTGTTAAAGTTACAATGTTAAGTTTCTTTCTTGGCTTAAAAACTGTAGTGTCTACTGTGCAGACTTGCATGTGGTGTTTTTGATTAATATTCCCTCAACCAACAATATGCCTTATGAAGTTAAGAAAACATAACGATAACCCGAATGTTATAACAAAAGAGGATGCTGGGGATAGAAACTGCACTGGTTATTTATTAACAAAGATCGAAAATGTAAACACTGCAACGCAGAGAAAAACATTAGCGTAACCAAATTATCAGTTATGTCTGTCTGCACGCCTATATCACCTCTCTGCACGACTATCTGTCTGCACGCCTATATCACCTCTCTGCACGACTATCTGTCTGCACGCCTATATCACCTCTCTGCACGACTATCTGTCTGCACGCCTATATCACCTCTCTGCACGACTGTCTGTCTGCACGCCTAACGACGAAATATTTGCTTGTTTTACGTAGTCTTTAAATAGACTTGTTTTCAAGTAAAAATATTGTTTTAAAATGCTTTTAAATGGAAATGAAGCAAAACGGAAGCTTAGTGTTCGAACTGATGAATTTTGCAGGTCAATATTTTGCTGGCTCGTAATTTTTTACGCAAGACGCTCAATGTAAACAGAACAAAGGGAAATAACTGATAACTTACGCTCAAAAATCGATACATTATATTCGATTTCGTCACATAGGGTGGGTCAATTTGAAATTTTTTTTTTTCCGATGTCTTCGCTAGGGCTCAATGTAGAAGTATAGCAATTTCGGTGCAATTCCGTGAGAGATTCTAAGAGGAGATGTGTGCCAAAAATCGATAGACAGACAGACAACCACAGTTTTATATATATATATATATATATATATATATATATATATATATATATATATATATAAATAAAATAACAGGAGGCTGGACTGATGTAAATCCTTGAAAGGTTTATTATACTATGATCATTTCAATGACCAGGTTCCATATGAATCCGGTGATATCATCAGGTATTCGAAATATAACAAAGGAATATGTAAAAAACCATGGGTCCGAAAAATCAGAGAGGACGACTGACCAACTATCTGCTTTCACCTCGGCCAGTCGCCCTCAAAGTGATGGCCACTCAGTCTACTAATGACCATCTGGTGAGGGGGCGAAGGCTTATAATGCACTACCACCTCTCCGTCAAAGAATAAAAAAGGGGAGGAAAGAAAGGAAGAAAGAAAAAAAAGAAAGAAGTCAGCGTAAGGGTCACACCACAGTCATGCTAGAAAACGCCGCGAAAAATGTTATTCCAAAGAATCTATATTTTAACAAAGGCATATATAATGGTCTAATGTGTGAACAGAAAATTGGAACGTTAAACTTATGTTACGAGTTATAGGATAAAATTAAATTAAAAAATAATAAATTTAAAAATAAATTTAAAAAATTAAAAAATTATTAGAAAATTAAAGGTTAAGGTAGCGAAATTTATTTAATGAACTTACAGAGAGAGTCTTATATGAAAAAGTTAATCTCGATAAGATATCAGGGTGGGATATAGAGTAAAGATTAAAGCCTTCGATTGTGAATCCCAGCCAGCACCTCCTAACCACGTGTCAGCCAGTTTCGAGTGGTAGCGTCCAGCGAAAGAAATGGAAATTAATTTTTCCGAGTACTCTAGGAACGTAGCTACCTTAGGCTCCGGGTGTGCTAGCGGGAAGTCTACAATTTCTACAGGCCATCGTCTATACCACAGGTTCTCAACCCATTTAGGCCAAACGCCCCCTTTTGTCCCTTGAAATCACGAAACGCCCCCCCCCCCCCCCCCCACCCTATTTTTCCATTTTTCAATATACTACTGATTTTGATATCAGTAGATTACTAAAAAATTGATTAACTATATTCAGGCAGCTGAGAGTATAAATACATTCCTTGAAAGAAAATATATAAATTTCAAAAAAAGGAACATAAATGTTCTTTTTATGAATAAGGACCAGTTGAATTTGTTATATTCCCACCAGGCGATACCAGCTATTTTGAACATTTATATAAGAGCAACTCTGTCTATCCCAAGAGTGCTCTTATCTGGAAGAAAGTGGCAATTATATCATTTCAAAGCTTTCCAATTTTCCCTTTAATGAAACAAATGTTGATATCAAACTTGATGTCCCCCTGCTTTGTGAGCTTAGAGACCATGGAAGAGGGTTTCATGACCACGCGGGAGGGTATATTTATTAATAAATGGTAAAATATATACAACAAATGAGTAATTGAATTGTAGTAGATGGTTTCCAGTCCAGTCAGACTGCAACTACAAATAAAAAAATTGTTAGTTTGCTTTGTAACAATAGCATATCCAAGTTTTCGTATAAATCAACTTAATTTAACTTTGACTCATTTCAATTGGACCCTTGAGCTTCATGGAGTCTAGCTAACTCTTTGACGTGAGGCTGAATTTTCTTAAGATGTAGCCAGAGATCTCCACGTGTAATTACATTGTAGCGGTTGCGAGCCTTACTGTGTAGTCTGGAATCAACACAAAACCTCCTCTCGACTAAGTATGAGCTTGGAAAAGGCAGAGCAAATCTCTTAGTCTCTGCATGTAGGTGTGGAAATCAACGCTGAATTTCCTCTTGCATCCCAAAAAGGGGTTCACCTATTTTGGGAAATCTAATTTTGATCATGTCATCTGCTTGAAGTTCAATGAATTCTTCCTGAAATTTAACGTCCAAATCGTCGACGTTAACTATGAAAGCATCTGCTATCCACATTGGGATGTCCATCGGCAAAAGGTCGACAAACCGTTCTCTCATGTTGTCTTGTAGCGCACGGAGCTGAGTGGTATAAATTTGGAGTTGGTCATCGCTTACAATGTTTTGAACATTGGCGACACTAGGAAAATTATAGAATTCCCGTCAACAAAGATTCCTTTCGATGACATTCAATTTGGCCAGGAATGTTTTCACAGCATTCCTTGCTTTAAGCAAGGTGATCCCCTGCAAAGCCAAAATGACGCTATTGCATTTGTCGAAGATGTTGGTGAGGTAGGCGCAGTCTTGCCTCACATCGAGGGTTTTCTTGTACAGTTCTGTGTTGCGTCCTCGCAGAAATTCAACGATAGAATCGAAGAGTTCAAAGAAGTGAGTAAAGCACTTGCCCTTTGAAAGCCACCTCACTTCAGTATGAAGGAGCAACTTGATGAATTCTTCGTCATTATCTTGGCACAGTTGCTGTAAAATTCGTTCATTGAGGGAATCAGTTTGATAAAATTAATGATATCAATGGCCACCTGCAAGGACTTGTTCATAGGCTTGCTGCATTTCTTCGCAGCCAAGTGTTGTCGATGAATGACACAATGAACAGCAAATACAGGTAGATTTTCTCTCTTCAGAAGAGTGACGAAGCCCTTATGTTGGCCGGCCATTGCTCCTGCGTTGTCCGTAGCACATGAAACAATGTGTGTTGTATATGGTCCTAGATGTATGTATTACCTGCCGGTGTGTTGTATGTAGTCCTAGATGTATGTATTACCTGCTTATGTATTGCATGTGGTCCCAGCTGTATGTATTACCTGCTTGTGTGTTGTATGTCGTCCTAGATGTGTGTATTACCTCCTTATGTGTTGTATATGGTCCTAGATGTATGTATTACCTGATTGTGTTGTATGTGGTCCTAGATGTTTGTATTACCTGCTTATGTGTTGTATGTGGTCCTAGATGTGTGTGCTACCCGCTTCTGTGTTTTCTTTTTTTTATTTTTATTTGTAATATTATTTATACAATAGGGAATAAAATAGATCTACATAGTGTTAACTCGTTACGGTTGAGTCAATAATTTCAGACATGAAATACATTGTTATCGGTGAAGGAAAGATAAGATTCTAACTGGCTGCGCCCAAAGTGCCCTTTGACCCAGATGACTGAGTTTTTCATTTTTAGGATCTCAATTACCGGTTAATGTCTAGACACGCCTGCACACCTGCGGTCAGACTATAGTTATGCAGTCTGCAAGCTCATTCAAATGCACTCACACTGGCTGTCTCAAAGAATACAAATATGGCTTATAATACTTACCAAAGTAAAGTGTCTTCCAGCGCCCCCTAGCCTCAAACGCCCCCTGGGGGTGCATATGCCCCCCATTGAGAACCTTTGGTCTATACCAAACGAATACTATTAATTCACACATGAGGGGTTTATTTACGTGCCAGTAGGGGCATGATACAGCTAACAGTTATGCCTAAGCCTGGAGTTTATAGGTATAAGTATAATATGGCGGTCCAAACAGGCGGCGCGGCGGGCCCGGGGCAAAGCAAGCCGTTCCGAGTAATTTCGTTTACCGAAAGAGGGGAAATTTATTTTTCCAAGCACATAATTAACTCCGTATTCGCACCACCAACTACACAAACGAAGACGGGTGAACTGCACTACGTTGAGTACTCTCCACAATATTACACCAAGATTGACCATACGGAATGACCAATTCTATCCAGTGGTGAACCAACCTAAAGAAATATATATATATATATATATATATATATATATATATATATGTATGTGTGTGTGTGTGTGTGTGTGTGTATATATGTAGAAGTTCTATTTAATTTGTTGGGATACAAGCAAATATTTTTATAACTGATATAAAGCACTCAACAAATAATTGGAGTAAAAATACGATATTAACAAATGGAAACTATATTTATAAAACCATATTTATTTCATTATACATATTTCAAGGACACCAAGTTAAATTATGGTGTGCTTTCATCAGATAAAATATAATATAGCTCCCGGGAGCTTCCAACAGTAATGGTCGCATTCTTTAAGGGTATGTCAATATTTATTTATAAAACTGATCTATATTATATTTTATCTGATGAAAGCACACCATAATTTAACTTGGTGTCCTTGAAATATGTATAATGAAATAAATATGGTTTTATAAATATAGTTTCCATTTGTTAATATCGTATATATATAGTGTACTACGTAGAGAGAGAATGAAAATCTATTAGGAAGGGAATTTTCAACTTTCATTTTCTCTTTACTGTATATATGTCAATAGGAAGACGACAAGACACACATTCGGGAAGTGAAACTTCAAAAATAGAAAATGACGAATCGAACTGAGAAACAGGAAATACTTTCTATTGACGGCTAAGGAATGGGAGTGGTAGTGGGAGAGAGAGGGCGCGGGACAGGGAGAGAGAGAGAGGGCGCAGGAAGATAGAGGGGGGGGGGCAGGGAGAAAGAAACAGAACGAATGTAATACATGACAGGAGAGAGGGAGAGAGAGGATGGGGGAGAAGAGAGAGAGACTGAGACAGAGAGAGAGAGACCCCTAAATGTTGAGAATTATTCAGTAAAACCCCAAAAGGGTAATTTACTATTTTACGTTCGTAAACTAAACGATTCCCGAATGTCAATAAAAAAAAAACTTTATTAAAATTAATACAAATTACTGATAACTTGCAGCATTTTCAATTGTTATCAGTAATTTGTATTAATTTTAATAAAGTTTTGTTTTTTATTGACATTCGGGAATCATTTAGTTTACGAACGTAAAATAGTAAATTACCCCCCAAAAGATAGTTTATTACCAACCACGTCCGAATGTCTCTCAAAACGAAAAAAATTCGAAGACGTAAACAAACTTTACACGTCATCATCAATAGCCCCTTTCGACCTTACCGAGGTGTCGGTGTTCCTGGTTGTTGGTTGTTCCAGCTCCTTAGCTTCGCCATCACCCGGCCTTACCGAGGTGTCGGTGTTCCTGGTTGTTGGTTGTTCCAGCTCCTTAGCTTCGCCATCACCCGGCCTTACCGAGGTGTCGGTGTTCCTGGATGTTGGTTGTTTCAGGTCCTTAGCCTCGCCATCACCCGGCCTTACCGAGGTGTCGGTGTTCCTGGATGTTGGTTGTTTCAGGTCCTTAGCCTCGCCATCACCCGGCCTTACCGAGGTGTCGGTGTTCCTGGATGTTGGTTGTTCCAGTTCCTTAGCCTCGCCATCACGCGTGGTAATGCTGCGAGGGTGTTGGCTTGCCTCAAAGTGTTTAGTTAACCCAGAAGTTCTCAAAC